>SNQJ01S0041814.1:95153-116281 GCA_010110895.2 Picea sitchensis
TCCAAAATCACCTTGAACATAATCTAGAAAATGTTTCCTATGGGGTGTGGCATGAAATGAAGCCCCTAAATCTTCTACCCAAGACTCATAAATATTATCTACAGAATGAATCAAAGCATCTTGTAACACATCACCTGTTACATTTGCTTCTTGATTTTTCTCTTGATGTCCATCTCTTTGTTTCTTTGGAGCTCTGCAGTCTTTCTTCAGATGTCATTTCTTCCCACAATTCCAACACTCTATCTTTCCAAATTTGGATTTGGATCTGCCCTTCCTAGAATTCTTGCAATTCCTTGAGCCCTTTCCACTATCCTTTTGTCTTCCCCTATTCTCCATGTTCAATGCATTACCCGATGTCTCACATGTGCTTTTCTGTCACATTTCCTTGCTAAGGATAACACCAACAACATCATCAAATTTTAAAGTATTTGAATCAGAGACAGAGTTACTTACAACCATGACCAAGTTGTTCTAGCTTTCTGGCAATGAGCACAAGATTATAAGAGCCCTGACCTCATCATCAAAGTGCACTTTTACAGAACTTAGTTGATTAGTAACCGTATTAAACTCATTTAAATGATCTGCAACAGACCCACCTTCTGACATCTTCATATTAAATAATCTCTTCATTAGAAATTCCTTATTGGACGTCGAGGGTTTTTCATACAATTTAGCCAATGTGTCCATTGGCTCCTTCGTTGACTTTTCTTTCGAAATATTGAAAGCCACCGACACTGCCAGGCTCACTCGTATCATTCCTAGAGCCTTTTTGTCAAGAACCTCCCATTCATCGTCCTTCATGGCTGTCGGCTTTTTGGCTATTCCAGCCAATGGTAGGAATAGATCCTTCTGATAAAAATAATCTTCCATCTGCATCTTTCATAACTAGTAGTTTTGGCCGTTAGATTTCTCGACCCTAAACTTTCCATCTTCTGCCATTGCTCCCACTCGAACCAGGAACCCTCTTTTCCTATGAGTTACCTTTCGCTCTGATACCAGTTGTTAGAAAAACAGGATCACGGAGCAATAAAATAAAATAAAACAAATGCAGAAATAAAACACAGAAGATACACAATACAATAGAGACATAGATATATGTGGTTTACCCAATGTGGGCTACATCCACCAGAGAAATTGCCACGTCCTTGCTTTATTATTATCCAACAAATGAAGGGATACAACTTACAACACACCCGTTGTAACTTCCTCTTCTTTCTCTCATAGTCTCCTCTCTTAGAATACAATATTCGTGATGATGCATAGCCACAATACATTTCCCTCATAAAAGAGGGTTGTCTTCTAGGGAAAAAACAATAACATAACTTCTACTATCAGATTTGCAACATTATAATGAACGGTTCAGATTTACAATGAAATTACAATATACATTTACAAGACAATTTTTCCTTCCGGGGCTTCGCCCCCGAACCCCACCGGGGCCCCGCTTGCCCCCGGACCCCTCAGAGGGGGTAACGCCCCTCTGCACTCCCCAGCGTGGAGGAGTGTACATTCTTCCGGGGTGTAAAGTCTTCATGGGGTATAAACATGGCTGAAAGCAAAGACCTCCGAATCAGGAAGAAAATCATGTTCCACAACTAACATTTTACAAATCTAACCCGTTGTTTTTATTTGCTGCCATGTTGGCCCCCTTGCCTCAAACAGGTCTTCAGTGGGTTCCCGACTGCTTAAGAGAAGCAAAACGGATAACCATATATGTCCTAACAGGAAAGCAACAAGATTTTAGTGTTTTTCAAGTGATAAAAATGAACTAAATAAAACAAAAAATGACAAATTACAACTATGTAACAACTAGCTAATATGGTTGTCCTGAAAGGGTAAATTGACCAGATTGGTCAATTTTCCTGTTTAAGCCCGCAACATAAATAACAGAAAAATGCAACTAAATGAAAGAATGAAATAACGCAAAAAAAACAGCAATAACTAACAAATATAAGAAGCTTAGGGGTTTTCCTAAGGGACCCCTAGACCTCTTAAACATTAACTAAGGCTGAATACTTGAGCCCTTCCATGAAAATATGTATAAACACACTCAAACTAGTTAAACAAAGTTGTTAAGAAGTGAAAATTAGCACATTGCCAAACCCAAGGAAGCAACAACGAACACCTAGCTAACCAATCCCTCCTAGAGATAGCTAACATAAAAAGTATTTACCCCTACCCCTCAACCCTTAACCAACTAGTAAACACATCCAACAACTTAAAAACGAACAAGTACAAAATAAACACCAAGACACTTCGAGAAATTTTTGTACCGATCTTTTACTTTATTCAACAAGTCCCCCCTTTTGTACAATGCCTTCCTCTTATTATACCTGCCGATAGGCATGGTATATAGCTTTGAGTTAGGCTTGATTTTCTATTAGTTCATGGTTGACCAAAAAATATACACCCCTTTATCTAAAGTTTTAAAAAATAATGATTTATTTTAAATTTCAAATCTCATTTACTTGAGATTTTATTGGCCAAAGACTTTGAAGTCTTATTGATGCCTTCACTCCCCCCAATGTTATTGTAATAAATATTTCTGCAATCTAGTCATTTCATGTCTGCTCCCTCTCTCCCTATCTCCTTAAACAATACTTTCATTATTATATTCGGCAGGTATATGCTACCTAGTAGCCTTGTTTATAAAGGAGAGGTGAAGGATAGGGTCAGGTCACAAGACACTTGTCACTTTTGGAAAAGTGATAAGTGGACCAACCCTAAAGGTCTTTATCCTTATCCAAAAAGAAATTGAATCAGATTTGATTTGATACTTTTATTTACATTATTTTAGTCTAAAAGTTAAATCACAAAAGACAAAACATTTTTACAAAATGTCATATGGGAAAATAACAAAATTGAGGTGCCACCTCATCATTTTCCTTGGGATTTATGTCATCCCAATGGCACTTTGATGTCTACCTTATTTTGTAGTTGTAAATAAGGTGGCATTCATAGAGTCCTAGGCCATCAATTGCTGCGATATTCACCGGGATGAAGGCCCGTGACTTGTGAAAAAATTGGGGTTGCTTTGGAGGTAAAGGGGCCTTGGCTTTGGTCACCGAATGTTAGGAAATTCCCATTGTTCATGCATTTTTTAGACCTAAATTTACCCTCCCTTTGTTTCCTATAAGTATCAATGCGAGCTAATGAAGCATGACTCTAATCCGAGCCTGATTGGGTTAAGTTACCCCTCGGGCTTGAAACCTGGAAGGTTGCTCCCTCATACCAAACTACCATTATTCTGATTTCTTATGTTTCCATGATGTAGCTATGTCCACTAGCTTTCCATTTTCTTTCATTTGGCGCAAATCAGGTTTTGAATGAGCGAGATATGGCCCTGGAAAGGTTCAGGGGAAAAGGTTGGTTGGATGGCTGATAAAGGAAAAAATTGCTATTAAATCACAAATCTAGGTTGAGCACCATATTTGATAGGCTTCTACAGGCCTACATTCATGTATCTAAAATGGGTTTCCCTCATTTGGCTTGATTTGGCCCCAGAGGCTTCCAATTAGGCCTCCCTTTTTGCATGGTTTCCAGGCCAATAAGGAGTCTTTGTCACTCTGGAAGCACCCACTAAAAATATGGGTTGAATTTGTGAAGGAGAATGTTGTGGCTACATTCTACACTTTTCCCCAGTCGTTTTGACTATTCACGGAAAATTTTGTGCCTCCAGATGAGGGAGATATGGAATTAATTTGTCCAATGACCTTTGGGGGCAAAATTTAAATCTTTTAATATAATTATAAACTATATAACATATAAATAATAGAAAACCTTCACAGGGGCCTGGGAGATGGGTTTTGTGTTTAGGGCTAGGACTGCGGTTAGGGCACGAAAGGTGGTTCTTCTACGGTGGAGTTTTTCCGACGAGCGAGGATAATGGTGGAGGTTTAGACTTCAAGGGATTGGCATGGAGAAGCTAGAACACGTGGCCTTCTTAAGTGCCCACTTGGACAGAGATGATCCTTGGATGCTGACAGGTGGAGGAAATGAGGATCGAGAGGATGGGGTGGGTAAAACAAGAACTATGACTCAACAGCTTCCGACTATGGAAAGGGAAGTCCTCCCTATCCTAGGTAAGTCTTTTTCGCAGACCCTCTTTCAGTCTTCTTTGGTTGAAGAGGATTTTGAGGTAGGGTTTGGGACTTTCTCAAAGATTTGACCATCAGGGCCATCACACATAGAAGGAGGATCTCTCCCCTCCCTGGGCCCTCAAGAGGCATTTTAAAACGATTGGCTCGATCAGTCAGTGGGAGATTACCTTCTATCTTAGCCCATTTTCACTCAGGAGGGTTTAGGAATAGCAGGAAAGTCAGCAAGAGTGAAGGATTACACAGTGGTAGAAATAGACCAAAGGAACACAAAGAGTTTTACACCACAGTCTCCAGGTGATCAGGAGGAGACTATAGTGATTTCCTCCTTGAAAGGTTTCATCTTGGCCTTTTTAGCTGCAGAAGAACATTGAGGTTATAGTTGGAAAAAGGAGAATGGACGACTGTCTCAATTTGTTCTAGGGTCTACAGGTAATGTTGAAGGTACAGTTTTTAGTGAACAAGGGAGGAAGACTGGGGAAGGACAGAGCCATAAGAGGAAGATATTAAAATCCAAAAAAAACCTTAGGAGTTTGCTGCTCGGGGAAGACGTGGGTTTAAATCAAGTTACTCGAATGGAAAACCAAACTCTTGTGGGAAGAGAAAGTGGCAGGACTTTTTCCCTAAAAACTATGATTGAATGGGCACATTTTGCCTGGAAGGAGCATCTTGGTTATGTTCCAAAGATCATAGAATTGACTAGGAACTGGTTTACCTTTAACTTCCTGCAACTGGATCATGCAAAATGGGTCCTGGGAAAATTTTGGAGTGTCAACAACTCCCCCCTACTATTGAAGCCTTGGAGTCCACTTTTTGATGTGAGCAGAGAGAGATTGGATAAAATCTCGGTCTGGGTTCGACTTTCGGTATTGCCTTTGTAGTTCTGGTCTTTGGAACATTTCAAAGCCATCGGGAACGTTTTGGGAGTTTTTTTAGATGCAAATCTAACCTTCAAGGAAACTAAACAAAGAAAAGTAGCTAGGATCCTAATCAACTTGAATGTCAGAGAGGGTTTGGGAGAAGAAGTCAACCTGAGATGGGGAAGGTTTACCCATACCCAAAAATTGGATTATGAAAATGTTCCCTTTAGATGTCAAAGGTGTCACCAATATTGACACTTGATTAAGAATTGTAAGTTGCCATTGAGGACCAGAGGAAGGGGGAATAAAAGCGATAAAGGAAAAGGAATCGTATAGGAAGAAGAGAGAAGCCAAACAATGGCTTCAGAGGATGGAGTCCATATAAATGTAGAGATAATATGGTCTAAAGAACAAGGACATGGGGATACTGCTCAGGAAAGGCAAGGATCTTTACGAGACAATGGTACAAAAGCTACAATAGAGGTCGAGGATTTGAGTATTGTCAAGACATTGCCAGATAACGTGAAGGGTGTGGCCTCGGGTAACCCTTTACCTCCTTCTCCTCCTTTTATTGTTTTAATGATTAATTTAAATCTAGAAGGCAATGAGTGGTTGGAGGCTTTAAAAAACATGTAGTACAAGGCCCTCTCAAATCATAACTAGTCCCATGGATTCCTCTGTGATTGGTTTTTCTTCAGTCGATCCTCCAAGCTCAAAGAAGATTTGCATTGTCGAAGATGACTCCTCCTCTTCGTCATCTGAGAACCCGTCTTCTCGATATTTCCTTAGATCCCAAAAGAAAATGGTCTCCTCGGGAGGATTGGGTAGGGAAGTGATAAGGACGTTGGATAGAGTTAGTAGGGAGAGGAAAACATTGATTTCGAAAGAACAATATAAAGCCAAGAGTAAGCTTTTGGCAGGGAAACAACAACTGATTGAACGGGCTCTTAGAGCAGTGTGGACCCAAGGAATGGGTTCAGGATGAAGTGTATGACCTTCAACTGCATGGGTCTGGCTAGTCCCCTTAAAAGACCAGCGTTAAAAAGGGTGATTAGTTCCAAACACCCTGACGTTTTGCTTTTATAGGAGACTATGGGGGAAGGGGAGGAAGTAAAATCTAGACGGAAAAGTTTTCTTGGGAATTTGAAACTTTGGATGCCGTGGGAAGATCTTGGGGATTGGCACTAGGTTGGAACACACACACTATCAAAGTTTCAAATTCTTGGGGTATGGAGTCAGGGCTTGGCATTACTATTTTAGTGTTGGAATTAGGGGAAGAATTCCACATTCTTAACATTTATGGTCGTTATCATAATAGAGGCCCATTCTGGGACACTCTTATTAAGAAGTCTTTTTTGAAAGACCATTTGATCATTTTAGGGGGAGATTTAAATTTTTCTCCGGGACAATCAAAAGTTTGGGGTCTGCATGCAAGAATTGATCCACTAGAAGGATACTTCACTCAAAAACTTGCGGATAGCAAATTGATTAATGTTGAACCCAACAGACTCAAACCCACTTGGAGGAACAATAGGGTGGGGTAGGACTGAGTAACAAAACGATTGGATCGGTTTCTAGTAGCAGACTCTTTACTGGAAAGACAGTTGTTAATGAAACAATGGATAGGATGTGGAGGAATTTCAAATCATTGTCCATTTTTTTTTTAAATTAGACAAGGTCCTAAAAAACCGGATAGTCCCTTCAAATTCAACAAGTCATGTCTAAACGATGAATCTTTCATCAATCTTGTTAAGGAAAACTGGGTACCCTTTTTTCAGGATAACCCTCAATCAACGACTTTTCATTTTGCTGAAAATTTAAAAAGAATCAAGGAGAAAGTCAACCTTTGGGCTTTTAGAAAAGACAAAGTGAAGATCAGGAGCTAAAATAAATTAAGTGTATGCTGGAAGGAATTCTGAAGAGGATGGTGAGGGGGGGTTGCAACACCTAAGTCCAAGATCTCACTTTTACGACTGGAAGAGAGGAGGATCAAACTACTCAAGGAAAAGGAAGAATCTTGGAGGTTTAAAAGCAGAGCTATTTGGTTGGCAAGTGGAGATGAGAATACAAAGTTCTTCCAAGCCTTTGCAAAATATAGGAGGTGTGTTAATACCATTTGGCACCTGAGAGACCAGGAAGGAAATGTGGAGAACTCTTTTGAGGGGATGGAAAGACTGGGGAAAAATCACTTTCAAGATCTCTTTAGAGCAGAGAATCAAGCTACAATAGAAGAAGTGGTTTGAATGGCCCAACTCTTTCCAAGATTTGTTGATGAAGAGGACAATAGACTATTGATGGAAGAAGTTTTAGAAGAAGAATTAAAAGAAGTCCTTCATAGTTTTTAAAAAGACAAAAGCCCAGGTCCATATGGCTGGACTATTGAATTTTTTTATGGATTTGTATGATTTTCTCATACATGATATGCTCAAGTTGGTAGAGGACACCAGATCTTTAGGTAAAATACCTCTAAGCTTAAACTCTACCTTCATAGCTTTAATTCAAAAAACTGATAATCCGATGACTCTAGCTGAGTTTCGGCCAATTTCTCTTTGTAATTGTATCTACAAAATTGTTTCAAAACTTATAGAAAGAAGGGTGAAAAGGATACTCTCAAAAAGAATTTTGAGTGAACAGTTTCGATTTTTGGAAGGCAGACAAATACAAGAAGCAATAGGGGTAGCACAAGAAGGGTTACACAACATTAAATCGAGAAAATGAAGGGAGCAATACTAAAAATCGACCTCTCCAAAGCCTATGATAGAGTAAGTTGGCTTTATATTTGGTTATTACTAACTCACTTTGGGCTTGCAGTTCCTTTCATCAGGTGGATCATGAGTTGTATCTCAACAGTTTCCTTTGCAGTGCTTATAAATGGATCTGCTTCACACCTTTTTCATTTAGAAAGAGGCTTAAGGCATGGTTTCCCTCTCTCTCTTTTTCTTTTTCTTTTAGACGTAGAAGGACTTAGCAGAGCAATTTTGGAGGCAAAAAGATTAGGTTCCTTCTCTAGAATCAAAATCTCTCAAACTCTCCAGATTACACATCTACTCTTTGTTGATGATGTGTTGATCTTTAGTTTTGGCTCTAGAAGGGATGTAGAGACACTCAAAAAACATCCGAAGTCTTTTCTCAAAAGCAACAGGCATGGAAATAAATGAAGGAAAATCATCCCTCACTACAAATTTTCTCATTGAAGAAGAGCAACTTGTCTTTAGACAAAAATTTCCTTTTGAGGAAAAAAGGATTGATGATGGTTTGAAATACATGGGATTAATTTTAAAACCAAATGATTATAGAAAGGAAGATTGGAACTGGCTTCTGAAGAAATTAGAAAAAAGATTAAAACTTTGGAGCCAAAGGTGGCTTTCACGTGCAGGCAGACTTGTACTAGTCAAATCAACATGGGAAACCATACCAGTTTACTGGATGTCACTCTCATGGATCCCAAAAGGAATATTGGAAGCAACTAGAAAAATCACTTCCAGGTTTCTTTGGAGTGACAAGAAAGAATCTCATGTGACTCCATGGGTTCGTTGGGAAAAGATTGTTATTCCTAAGGCTCTTGGAGGATGGGGGTTGAAAAATATTTTTATCTTTTCCAAAGCACTGGTGGAAAAATGTGGATGGCGACTCTTAAAAACCTCCAGTCTCTGGACCAAGGTAGTGGTTCAAAAATATATTGAGCCAGATTCTTTGGAGGCCTGGATTAGGAATCCACAAAAAATGTTGAAAGGAGCATCTGTGATTTGGAAGGCAGTTATCAACTCCTGTTGGTAATCGGGGAAGGCTTAGCTTGGAAGATAGGAAATGGGCAGCAGGTTAGATTGGGAACAGACCCTTGGCCAGGGTGTGAATGACAACATATTATTCCTGAACACTTTGTAAATCATTTGAGAACCTGAGGATATGACACTTTAAATAAACTTGCAAGGTCGAATTTAACATCTATCTAGTCCCAAGGATGGAAATCAAGAAGGTCGTTGGGCTTAGAAGAGGAAGATGTCACAGAATTGGATAGATATATAACATGTTTAGAGAGATCACATATTAGGCTCAGGGATTGTGAGGATGAACTTATTTGGGATTTTGATCCTTCATGGATCTACACACCCAAGGATGGATATTCCAGACTAAACTTATATTTGTTTCAAAGAGAACCGGTCTGGTGGTGGAAAAAGCGTTGGAAGTTGAAATGTCCGACCAAGACAAGATTATTCATGTGGAATGTCTTATCAAACAAGGTGTCGACCTCGGATATAATGTAATTTATACAAACTATAATAAAATCAAAATTAAAATGCTTAACCCACATGCCCTCCACTATTGTAACCCTGGACGCCCATACGACCATGATTCCAATGATCCAACCCATTTTCGATAGCCCCCTGGTCGTCCATATGAATATAATCCAACACTCGGGCGTTGAGATAAGCATCTCTTTGTGATCATACACATATCCAAGCCATGGTTGTGTGCTTATATAACCTTGATTTTCAAACTAGGAACTGTGGTTAGCCCCTACGTGCCAAAAATTGTTTTAATATGTCCAAACCCTCGGGTCGGGTGGTGGTGGTGCTTGTAGGATGGGCAACAGTGGTTATTTCAGCCACCCCGCTTCTTTCTTTGTGCTTTGTTTCTACTTGCAGGTTGACAGAGGCGGTGGGAGATGGATGTGGAGGCTAGCGTTGGTGGTTTGAGCCGACAGGGAGTTAAGCAAAGGGGAGGTGGCCTGATGGCCTTTCTTGTAAAGGTGGTGGTTATGGTGGAGGAGTGGAGGTGAAGTGGAGGAGGGTCTTAACTCAAATGGGGAGAAGAAGGTGTTTTGAGCGAAGGCTGGGCTGAGGTGGAGGAGGTCGACCATGGATGAAGGTCGAGGATGCACTGAGTGTGGGTTTCCATGCAGAGGGTGGAGTTGTGACGTGGTAAAGGGCGAGGAGTTCTAAGTTTGGAGGAGTTCCCCTCTAGTGGCCAAGCGGTGGCCATGTGTGCGCACGGCTAGTGGCCCATGGGCGGTTCGACCCCAAATTAATCTTTTGTTAAAAGTGGGTTTTCCCTATATAGTTTTGGAGGGGAGGTCGAGGGTTTGACCCCCCTCCATTCCATTTTATTTGGGACACAATTTTTTAGTGTGAAAAAGGGTGGAGAAAAGGGGGAGGTCTCAGTTCCAAACCTTTTGGCCTCACCAATGACAGGTAAAGGCTTGTACACAACAAAATTTAGAATTCTTTAAGGTCTTTAAGGAGGCCTTGGAGGATAGGGCCTGGTGCTCAAGAGGGGTTCAAATACCCTCATCCTTGCAGTTTTACTTAGGAAACCTCATGAATAGTTACCATGAACAAGAAAAATAACTATGTAATAGAAAAATCATGCATTTGAACCAAAAATACATTGAACCAGTAATTAATCATTTGCACCAACAATTAATGGCTTTGAACATAAACATGCCCAAAACAAAACATGAAAATGTACAAAAGCTTTTATGAGCAACCAAAAATCAGTGAATGGATGGTCCACACGTGGGTACCTATGGATAGTCCTTATGTTGTCATATAAAATATGAACTTGTTGCCATGAACCATCCTCTGCCTGTGTTGGAGTTGCAGAGCTCTCCCCTTCCTCAACAAAACTACCAAATGACTGAGGGAGGAAGGGGATGGAGGTTTTCTATTTTCGAATTTCTCATAAATTTTTAATTTCCCAAATTATGCATGAGAGGGATGCGTGGAACTCTCCAAATTTCCTCAATTTTATTTATTTTTAATCTTTTTCTATTTTTTAATATTTTCCTTGAAATATGTGCACGTCAAAGGTTGACTTTGACTTTGACCAGGACTCCTTGGCTGAGGCTAAAACTACATTGCCAGACGAGACGAAGTCGGAATTGGACATAGAGCACGTCGTTGGAAAGGTCTTGACGAGCCCGTCAAGGATATGCCATCAATAATTCGATATGATGCCACCTAGGCCCTAAATTTTGTCCTAGAACATCTGTTGTAAAAACCATGATTTCCCTGTAGGGCCCACAAGAATACCCAATCTTGCAAAAGGCACTAGATCACCATACGATATCGAATTGAGGCAAACAATGTACCGTTAGAAAGGTTTTGACGAGTAATTTGATGTGGTATCCACGGATTTATGAGATGAAGTCATTAAACACTATTTTAACTTCCATGAAACTCCGTTATGCGAGTTGATCAAACTGTCCGGCATAAACAGTTCAGAGACTAGTGACAGCCCTAACTAGGTCATTTGATGTTGGATTGAGGCAAATGAGGCATCATTGGAAAGGGATTTGAGTCTACTACAACATAGTACCATTGATTTTTTGAATTAGTGGTAGTCAACAACAAAATTTTAACCCTGAACTACTGCTACTAATCTAGCCAGTGAAATTAGTCACAAATTTGTGAAGGCTCGTTCTCCTCAATCGAGGGTCGAAACCAAGAACATGATATACAGTTGGAAAGGTATCGGAATTACCTACACCATTATTAGGTATAATTTCCCTTTTCAATCAGTTATCACAATAGAAACTAATCAAGAAGCTACAACTATTGGCCCTTTAGGCGATGTGAAAGTTTGGCCCCTCGTAGACCGATCATACGGACTCAGAATCCGGATTATGATAGCCCATTGGAAACATTATCCTGATCCATATAGGGTGAAAGCATTGTATATTCCACAAAATGAACATATTTCATTTTATTTTCTATGGAAAGTCATGGGACCAACGTAATGACAAGCAAATGGGGCCAATGTTGAAATTTTTGCAAATTGTGTCCTTGTCTTATGAAATCTGAATTGAGCAGCCTTGAAAAAGGGAATTCTAATGTGGGAGGGTTTCATAACTCAAAAATAATCCCTGGAGGGCCTCCCCCTAGGGGAAAATAACATGGTCCTGATGTAAGCCAGACAAGGCTAGGATGAATCGGCTTGGGTGCCATCAAGGTGTTGATGGACATAAGGATATTAAGGACCATTATATCATTGTCCAATAAGTATAGTAGGCTATGAAAAAACATGAATCTGAAATCTATTTGGCCCTACTATCCCTTAAACTGATACTGGAGGCACTGACCCAACTAAAATTGACAACTAGTAACCGACTTGACATGATACCAAGTGACTTGAAATTGTTGCCATATACTTTTCTAGTGTCTGATAAGTCACTTATGGTACTAAAAAAAAACCTATGTAAGCAGCCCACTGATACTCTTTCAAGGGTAAAGGCCATGTTGACTTTGACCCCCACCACTGTCTTTGACCAGGATCGGAGCATAAGAGGCTGCCAAAAGCAACCCTCGGGCCAGCTTGTGAAGGGGTGAAAGTGATAAACATCGTGTTGAACCCAAAGTAGATTTTTGGGTTAACATTCTTGGCGTCGGAGGGGAAATGCCTTCCAAAGCATGTAGAACAATGGGATCACCCGTGTGACAGGCGGGAACACTTGGTAAAGAGTTATACTTTTGAAGTAACCGAGGTGGGTGAGGGTGGTGAATTCAACTGTAGTATGAGGACCATTTTTCACATTAGGGATAAATCGAAGAATGAAAGTGTTGCAATAAAGATATACAACATAATTTTTACTGAGATTCACAAAGGATAGAAGAAAAGGAAAATGACTTGGGTTTTGTTGAGCAATGTGGCCCAAGTGATGCAGGTCCCTCACCCAGATTATGGCTTAACTATGAGAATTGAGGCTTAAGGTGAACCTTGGCTCAACACAAAGTCTCATCCATGCCATTGATCCTCGACACACAAACAAGCAAACGAGGATGTTTTTCAATCAATGACCCACTGGAGAGATACCTAGCAAGCAAACCAATCAGTCAAGGGAGCAAACCAAATATCTCAAAACCCTCAAGTGATTGTACTTCGAAGGTGAGAGAACATTGCTTGGAAATTGTCACATCGTAAGTTTTTGGGTAACGAGCAGTTGCAATCACATAACTATGTAAGCCATCATCCCATCAGGTTTCATCTTCACCAGGCAATGTTATGCTAACCCCCTTAGACTTTCCCCACCGACTTTAACTTAATAACATCCAAGTTTACTCCTATTTAAGGTGATACCAAGCAGGTAGAAGGACTCCTAGGATGACACTTTTCAAAAAACCATATGAAGACGTAAAAACAAACTTTCTCATTAAAACCAAACAAGCCAAAATTGAAAGAGAAGCAGACAACCTATGGTATTTAAATGAAGAGGACTAACGTGAAAGGAAAAAACAAGAAGGGGCATACACTCGGTCACTAAAATAAAACAAGTCAACAAACACAAAATTGAAGTAAAGGGAAATGCATACAAGCAGGAAATATGCAACAAAACATACATACAAACATAAAATCTGCAACATAATACACATACAGAAAATGTATACAAGCAGAAAAACAACATTTGAGATTCATACAAGCAGAAAATCAGTAACAGGAAATTCATACAATCGGAAAATCTTTAACAAAAAATACATACAAACAGAAAATCTTCAAAATAAAATACATACGAGCCTAAATCAAAAAGTGATGGCATATGTACAAAAACATGAGGTTTCTTAGGAATAAAAGAACTTTAGGCAGCAACCATTCACAGGGAATTGGAGTGGTTCACCATCCAAGGTTTTTAATCTGAAAGCATTGGTCCCTAAAACCTCGTAGATTGTGTAAGGACCCAACCACAAAGAATCAAACTTGTGATGTTTGTATGGGGACTCGTGTGCTTTGTCCCAGGGTAGGACATCATCACCTACTTTGTAATTTACCATTGTCGCTCTTTTATCGAAGGAACGTTTGGCAATGTCTTATTTGTTTTGGAAGTGTTGGAATGCATATTTTCTAACCTCCTCTAGTTCAATTAGTGTGTACTTGCAAGCTAAAATATGAAGAAGTTCTTGAGGAAGTGAGGATGCATGCAAATATTAGAGAAAACAAGTGCATAATGTGGGGATATGTTATTTAGGATGACTTGAAATTGCTTTTTGAAGGTGCATGGGAATCTTCGGGAATGGAAGATGTAGATGCTCTTTGAAGCATTGAAGGCATGATTCATTCAACCTACGCATGAACACTTTCCCGACATCTGTCATTTTGATATTCCCGGAGATAACATCGTATTCTACCTTGGTTTCGTATATACCAATGCAAGATGCATAACATGTATTGGTGGTGGAAGAAATCAGTGTCCCATGAGTGGCTGGGACATTGAACGTCTCTGCTCCATGTTCCACATTCTTAGAGGTTATTGTGATTGATTTTCTCCTTGATATTTTGCATGATTCAGTAGTTGATCAGGAATCAATCGATTCCCTTTGACACGATTGCTTTGGTCGGACTGTTTCAGTTCCTTTAGTAGATTGTTATTCCACATATTTTGCAAACATGGGCAAGTCCATACCTTCTAGTTTCTTCATTACTTCTACCCCCAATATAAAATTCATTGCCTCTTTCAGTTTCTCAGTGTCATGTCCCTATATATGTACAATAAATTCCTTATTTTAAATTAAAAAAAATAAAAATAAACCCTATATATAGAGAGAAAAATTCTTCTTTTAAATTTTTGAAATAAAAAAACTAAAAAATACAATTCAAACAAGCAGTGGAAACATGTACAAATCTATAAATTGAGTATGAAATACCTCATTCTGGCAACAATCAGAACACTTTTCTTGTTTCCCTTTGCTTCTTGACATTTTTTGGCGTACTTGGGCGATTTGTTTTCCTCCAGACTGTGGAAAACCCCTTCTCTTTGCTCTGTACATTTTGCTCCCTTCCCTCTAACTATTATAAACTACAGTAGTTATAAGCCTTCCTATTAACTCGTTGTCGGTTAACAGCCTGCTTGTGGGTGACACCATTCCCCTATAATAGGTCAGATGTACCCTAGTTGTCAAAGGGTTCGCTCCAGTTCCTTTGGATCGAGAGTCCACAACATCCCTGTCAGTTCCAAACCCTATTCCATATGTGGATTCAGTGCTAGAAGCAGATTCTGCATATTTAGATCAAGACAAGCATGGACGGGGCTACGATTGTAAGATACAATAGAGATTTAAGAGCCAATAACGGTTTAAGAGCATAGACAATAGAGGTTTAAGAGCTAATAGCGGTTTAAGAGCATAGACAATAGAGGTTTAAGAGCCAATAGCGGTTTAAGAGCATAGACAATAGAGGTTTAAGAGCCAGTTAATTGATTTTATCGCGTTTTTTTATTTTTTTGTTTTGTTTGAATAATCAACGCTAAATTGGGCGTCATTAGCGTCGGATTTAGCATCGACTATTGGCCAAAAATGTAATTATTTTGGGGCGTTAAATGGGGTGAAAATTGCGCCTAATTTAGCGCCTATAGATAGCAAGAATTGGCTCTGTGAGGGTTATGGGGTAGGGCATAGGGGTTAAGATTTGAACAATAAGTATTTAGGGTTTTGAGTTGAATTATATGTTCAATATTATGGTTTATGGGTCAACAATTTAAGGATAAGGTTTAGTACATAGGGGATTATGGTTATGGGTTAAGGACTAAGTTTTAGTGTTTAGGGTTATTATTGAGTATTTTAGTTTTAGGGTGAAGATTAATTTTTTAATTAGGTTAATGTGTAAGGGTCGGTTAGGTTAAAGGTTTTAGGTTCTAGTGATTTGGGTTTAAGGTGTAGGGTTTAGGGTTATAGGTTAACAATAAAATATTTGGGTTAAGGTTAAAATATCATCGTTAAAGTATAGGGGTTTATGATAAGGGTCAATGCCAATGGTGTGAGGGTAAATTTTTTGGGTTTAAGAGATAATGGTTGAGAATTGAAGCTTAAGGAATAAGGAATAGAGATAGTGGTTTGGCTATGAATTATGATGATTGATTTACAAGATTAGGTTTTCATGGATATCAGATGGACGAATTGAAGAGGAATATTTGTGACTTATTTAGTGGGAAAAGATATCATATCAATTCATTCCTCAAATTCCTAAAAATATATGAGGCTCAACGTCCTTCTTTCTATATTCCACCATTTAAGGAAACAATACCATTCTAAGAACACAAGGTCTATGTAAATGAGAATTAGTTAATCTTGAATGTTTTAGAAAGCCATGGTTAATATATCTTATTAGGTCACTTGATGTTGATTCAATTAAGTGGTTTAAAATTGTTCCATAAATGCATTGTTGACTTCCATAAAACATCCATTACAAAATATTATACACTTTCCATGTATGATAACTTTTGCAATTGGACATACTATTAATGAATTAGAATRAAAACTTTTGCAATTGGACATACTATTAATGAATTTATAAAACCCCAAATTTAATGTTATTAAGTATTGGAATGAAAAYTTTTGCAATTGGACATACTATTAATGAATTTATAAAACCCCAAATTTAATGTTATTAAGTATTAGAATGAAAACTTTTGCAATTGGACATACTATTAATGAATTTATAAAACCCAAAATTTAATGACTTTTTCAAAACCCAAGCTCACCCACATCCTTACAACATTGGATGGCTCCAAATCGAGAAGGAGAACTACACCACCAAGGAATGCATATTTCTATCCTTGGAAAACATGATGTAACATGCGGTCATGTCACACCTTTGAACATCTACAATGATTTATTATTAGGAAACCCTAGTTGTGAGAGAAACATGGGGTCTATTATCATGACCTTGGAGCATCAACATTGAGTCAATCAAGGGTAGATTGTTCTATGTTTTCAAGGTAAAGTGAAAACTATATCTCTTTGTGGTTTCAACCACATACTTTTATAAGTTAGTCAATCACTCTTTGTGGTTGCAACCATATACTTCCATAAGTTAGTCAATCACTCATGTAAATGGCTTGTGTGGACTACCTAACCAATGTCTTGTATGAAGCTATCATGACTAAACTAATATCCACCACTAACACCCCAAAATTTATTGCACTTCATGAGGTTCATAGTGGCAATTAGTAGGCACTTTCATTACATTTCAATGAGAATAAAACTAAGAAGTGATTCCTCTTAAGCCCCCACTACTATTTACTATGTAGGAGGACCTCACTAGTGTTGCGACAAAACTATATAACTTATTCTTCACTGTAGTTTTCAATTGTTCTACCTAAGATTCCCCCAACGTGCTACAACCTAGTTCATTATGCAATTAATCATGCTTGATCCCATTGACATTTTGGACAAGATTATCATGGACTTGTCCTTAGATGGGGTGGTCTCTTAGTGCACATTACATATATCACTCTCATTATAGTAGGCACTCAACTAGTATATCAAGATTGGATTATAAACTTACCTCCATGCTAGATATTCCATTGCTAGTTGTGCACTCATCCAGATCTAGGGAACCTAGTGTGATGCAACACAACCACTTGGTAGTCTACCATTACTTACAACCTATATGAATATCATTGACATAATTCCTATTACTCATGACATTCATATTCCTAAACAAATCAAACATCTAATTTAAATGTTGAGCTCTTATAGCCTTACAATCGTCCTTTGCTTGAGCAAAGCACAACTTCATTGGATCCTCGAATTGCCATTGATCATAAGTTCAATATACTAGCTCCTTTTGACCAAGCCGTAGATCAAATGACTCAACACACATACACAAGGATATATAAATATTCTACATTGTCAAATCAAGTTTGTCCCTTGCATAGTCCAAGTATTTTACATTTGAGCAAGTGAGAAAAAAAATTGCTTTGTGGATAACACACTAAAATTTTATGCATCAACATTAACCTCCATTGCCTACAGGGAAAAAATTTCTACTTCCAATGCAATGGAGACCATTTCTACCAAGGGAAAGGGACTCTTGATCCATGCATTGACCTAATTCTCTTTCGCGATAGATATTCATAATCTCTAAATGCAATTAAATGGGTACTTGCAACGATATTTGTCACAAGTTTTTTTTATTCCTTGTCGTGACCATCTCAACTATGACCCACACCTTATATACAATATGTGATTGATCCTTATTCAACAAGTCACTATGTGGCATCACCAACAAATCAACATGTAGTATGTTATTGTGCCAACTTAACTCCAAATTCCTTGACATCATCAATGGGATCTCATAGTGGACCGAGGTGACATGTCCACTAGCTCTAATGATTAAAGTTGATTGTATTATTATCATTAAGGCCCCTAACAACTAACATATTCTCAAAGTAACTGTTATGTAGAGAATGTAATCAATCAAGGGTAGATTGTTTTATGTTTTCAAGGTAAAGTCAAAACTAAATCTCTTTGTGGTTTCAACCACGTACTTTTATAACTTAGTCAATCACTCTCTGTGGTTGCAACCACATACTTTCATAAGTTACTCAATCACACATGTAAATGGCTTATGTGGACTACCTAACCGATGTCTTGTATGAAGCTATCATGACTAAACTAATATCCACCATGAATACCCAAAAATTGTATTGCACTTCTTGCGGTTCATAGTGGCAATTAGTAGGAACTTTCATTACATTTCAATGATAGTAGAACTAAGAAGTGATTCCTCTTAAGCCCCCACTACTATTTACTATGTAGGAGAACCTCACTAGTGTTATGACAAAACTATATAACTTCTTCTTCACTGTAGTTTTCCATTGTTCTACCATGCGACGTCGGTGGATGACATTGGTGATGGGCGTGATGGAAGACGTTCCATGACATTTCAAGAGAGTTTTGACAAAGATTCTATAGATGGGAATGAGGAATGATGATAATGAGACTGCATGATGAACATTGATGTAAACGTGGACAATATCAAAGATTATGTGAGGATATCAGGCATCCTTGAGTCTTGAAACCCTTGCATACTGTCAAGGCATGTGTCTACTCTAACCATGTCAAATTTCGACGCATACATGCACAATTTGAAGAAATTCCAACATTCACCCCATTCACCGATCACTGTGCGGTGTCGATAGATGACATTGGTGATGGGCATGTTGGTCGAAGACATTCCATGACATTTCAAGAGAGTTTCGACAAAGATTCTATAGATGGGAATTATGACGAATGATGATAATGAGACTACATGATAAACATTGATGCAAACGTGGACAATCTCAAAGATTATGCGAGGACGTCAGGCAATATCCTTCAATCTTGAGACCCTCGCATACCGTCAAGGGATGTGTCTAGTCTAACCATGTCAAATTTCGACACATTTAGGAACAATTTGAATAAATTTCAACATTGGCCCCATTCATTGCTCACCATGTGGCATTGGTAGATGACATTGGTGATGGGCGTGTTGGAAGATGTTCCATGAAATTTCAAGAGAGTTTCGACAAAAATTCCATAGATGTGAATGATGAAAGATGACAATGAGACTACATGATGAACGTTGATGCAAACGTCGACAATCTCAAAGATTATGCGAGGACATCATGCATGCTTGAGTCTTGAAACCCTCGCATATTGTCAAGGCATGTGTCTAGTCTAACCATGTCAAATTTCAACGCATACATGAACAATTTGAAGAAATTTCAACATTGTCCCCATTCACTTCTCACTGTGCGACATCGATGGATGACATTGGTGATGGGTGTGTTGGAAGATGTTCCATGAAATTTCAAGAGAGTTCCGATAAAGCCCTAAATTCCCTAACCCCTAAGCCATTGACCCTTAAAGACTTAAGCCCTAATCCCTAAACCCTTAATCTCTCAACCTTAGTTAATCAATAATCCCTTAACACAAAAGCCCTAAATCCCCTAACCCCTAAGCCATCGACCCTTAAACACTTAAATCATAATCCCTTGATCTATAAACCCCTATGCCCTAAGCGCTTAAACATTAATTCCTTAACCCTTAATCCCTGCACCCCAAATCCCTAAATCCCATAATCCTCAAAGCCCCTATCCAATTAACCCCCAACACCTCAACTAATTAATTGTTTAGGCACATCCGACGCTAAATCTAACACTATTTCCGGCACTATTAGCGCCTACATATTTTGTTCAGCGCAAAAAACGCCATAAACAACGCCATCCCGATAAATAGCACCGACTTTTCCAAAAAATTGGAGAAAAATACACTAAAACAATCTTTGGAAGCAAAAAAGGGAGCAAATCACAAGGATTTGTTGTAGTGTGGAGTGGATTGTAAGGGGAGTCTAGAGTCTCACGTTATCAAGATCATCATTCCAGGTAACATTATGTCAAAATTTACATCTAAAGGATCTGATATCATCCGATGAATTTTAAAGATAAAGATGCGATGTTGTTGAAATTTCCAAAATAGACGTGTTTTGTCAAATTTTACATCTAATTTTTCAAAATTTAAATGCTTCGAATGGATATTAAAAATAGAGATATGATTGTTGAAATTTTCCAAAATAAACGTGCTAGTTACCATTAATTAAATATGACATATAATTTTTCAAAATTTAAATGCTCTTATGGTAATATTACAATGATGTTTCCAGGCTTTGTTTTAATGGAAGCAAGCTTTCTCGATTACTAGAGATCATGCTGCCCCAACAAGTGGATGTTTCGTTTATCGTAGGACATGTAGGGTGCCGAAAAAAATTCTACCATGTTTAGAGCTTACCATATTTAAAAAACCAGAACAATAACCTATTTTAAACTGCACGATCTAAAACATCATTTAATCGTGGTGGGTCACACATAAAATGTTTTAATTCCATCTAGGCAGCGCAGGTACTAATGCTTGAGGTTAAAACAATGAAGAGAGTTAAAGAAAATAGGGAAGCAGAATGCCATCAATATGGATTAACGACCTAGTGGTTTTCACTGCAAGACACCGTCTATTATTAATGGGTTTAACTATGGTGATGATGATTACAATGATGATTTAAGGGTTCGTTTTAGTGAAAAGAAGCTTTCTCAATTACCAAACATCATGCTTCCCTAACAAGTGGATGTTGGGTTTAAGCGCGGGGTTCAAACTCTTTCTTATAATTATCACAAACATAATACTTGCCTAGGCTACTTTTTGTCATCTTCGTCGTGACTGCTAGTTACTAGTTTGAAGATCACTCTATAATTATATGCAGCTAAAGCCCTCTTTGTCGATCAGAATATTGCTTCATGAGAACTGTTGTTTATTTTCTTTGATCTTATTTAACTCTACATATATTATCTCAGCTAGTGATTTATCTATGATATTTATCTGCATGTTGAATATGTTTCCTATTTGTGATATTTGCCTTATAACTCCAT
>SNQJ01S0041814.1:119148-147695 GCA_010110895.2 Picea sitchensis
ATAGGTGTCGATCCATGTTAGTTGTTGCATCTCTATGCCCATGGGTGAACCAACCCGTCCGGGTTCACCAAGTCGTACCTCTTCGTAAAGTTGGGCTAACTCCACATGTGGGCATGTTTAGGTGGCTTGCCTAGTTGACCCATCGAATGCCTCATTCGGTCATTGGTATGACCCACCAAAATCTTGATCGATGCCCTCATCTATCCAACCTACCCATCGTTTGGGTGAGCACGGCGCTTAGCCAAGTCACTCCAACTTGTCTAGGTGCACCCTCCTCATGCCTTAGCTGATTTGTCCATTTGTTGGAGTGTCGAAGTCTTGTCCTCAACCATTTTTCAAACCATCCATCGTTTGACTTATGTCGCAAGGCATATTGCTTGAGTCTCCCTTGGTGCATCGCACGTACAAAGTGCCCCGACTTGCCCAATATAAATACACCGTCGTTACACTTCGTTATGTTTGGCGCGCTCATACCACTTGCTTTGTTCAACAACCCTAGATTTCGCAGGTTGCCACAACGTCAAGTCAGTGGGGCGTGCACGTCTTTAGCCAGGGTACTTACATTATCTAACACATAATTTAATGCCACAACATCTCCCACACACTGGACTTTATAGCACCTTGCTACTCTCGATGCAAAAAAAAATTACACTTTAAGAAATTGGCTCCCCTTGGTGCTTGATAAATCCAGGTTTAAAATGGATCTAAATTGGTTCTATAACTTTTGATTTATAAATTGTATCTAATAAAAATAAAACTTTATAATTGCATGGTACCCACACATTCATAAAACTTGTTGTTTGTTTGTAGATTAATGTTTTTTTGTTGGCTGTAGTATCCCTGACCTGCGAGACTGGCTTGTGGCTGAGATGCCACGACCCAGGGGCATCTAAGCCGTCAAAATCACCTGGTCTGGATCACACCAACCCTTAACATGGTTGGATTCAAGGTGTCCCCAAGGGTTTCGAATCAGTGCTTTTCACTTACGAAATACCTTAACAACACACTCCCTCACCAACTCCTCAAGATCTCAGAGACATATGTAGATTAATGTTGTTCATTATCTTTTTTAATATAATTACACTGAAGGTGTTTTTAAGGGGGCGGTTCTGTCCAAGCCTTAGTCATCTATCCATATCCACTTGGAACCCACCCCCTGTCCAATTGCCATTCACCCTGGACCGTCCACCTGTGCTGTTACCATTCACGATAAATTATGTTTGTGTTTCTGTTGTGTTATGTCTGTGTATGTGATTGTTCTGTGTTCTATTATGTCAATGTATGTGAACCCTGAGAGAGGAAGAAACCCTAGCACCTTACATCCATAGGCGAGCATGGAGCAACATTCCGTGAGCCAACATTATGGAGATATATCTCACAGTGAGTATTGGGATTTCTTTAATCGTACTTTTTTCCCCTCTTCTTGATTCGTCCATTGAGGCCCCGATGTTAAATTTTATTCACACAAAGTTCCAGAATGGAATCTACTGAATGATGATCTAGCAGGCCTTGGCAGGCTATGGAACACTCAACTGTTAAATTTCTTTCCACTAGTTCGCGTGTGACACTAAACAGGTACATATTCTATGTTTTACTACATGGTTTATTCTTTGAGAAAATGATCATGATAGTTTATTATGTCTTTGTCTGGCTCTCCAGCGACACCTGGATAATAATTTCCTCCTGTCATCTTGACCCTCACACCCCCACATCTTAAAGGACTTGCAACTCGTACTGATTAAACCGGGTCAAGCATTTGATGATTAGCCACTCCTTCTATTTTTAAAACCTGTTGAATGATTCCTGGAATTGATCTGGAATACTTATTTCTTTGGGTTGACATTGACAATTTCTTCTTTTATGTTATTAGGTATATGAAAGGAGACATCGATGAGCATGTGTTCTTCTCCAGTGAAGTTTCTGGGACTTCTAGAGGTTTGGGTATCGATTCCTAGTTAATATTGAGTTCATCGGTGGACAGTGGATGGCGTTCCTTGATGACTTCAAAAATGAGTCCATTCAGTTCGTAGTCCAACTTCCCTATTGATGCTGCTACAAAACAACAACATTCCTTTTTGACCAGCAGGTTTTGAGGTGTGCAGGATTAACCTGTTAATGTTAAAATTGAACAATAGCCTTTGTGAGAGGGAGAAGTGTTGTTAAATCCTCCATGGCAGGTTGGTTTAGAGATGTCACAGAGAGGATGGTATAAGAGGAAAGCTGGCAGGGAAAATTTGACTTGTGGGAGGACTACGGATGAAACAATGGCAAGTAGGGGGCACGAGGCATTCAAGGATCTTGGGAGCAGAATGGTAAGAGGACAAAGCCAATAGGAAAAAACGGGGGGAGCATGCCAAAGTCAACTAGACTAGGGTGATTTTGAGAGGAGGGTTGCTTGTCTCGAGGGCATGATCCCTCTTGACCAACAAAACTGGCAGGCTTCGGAATAGAGGGAAACAAGAATCAAAAGGCAACAAACAATAATGGTTAGGACTCTCAATTCACCATTGGAAAGTGAGACTGGCGAGGATAATGAGAGACTCTCAAACAACAAGAATGGCCTAGCTGGAGTTCACTAAATGGTCATTCTGGAGTTCACTAAATGGTCATTCAACCCTACTTTGTTGATTTTTAGTCCTGGTAAAATGCTTAGGTTGTATGTAATCATAGGAGGTATTGCATAAGCATGGTAAGAAAAAGATCGAATTCCTGGCCATCTTTCTTACCCTTGTAAATGGGGTATTTTGTAAAGCTTTTGAATTTTTGTATTTTGTCAAACCTCACGAAGGATGAGGCTCAACAGTTAAAGTTAATAAACTTTGCGGCAATCGAATGTTGTTAAATATGCTATTTTTTTTATATAGTAGACAAGAAAGCACTTAGTCAGATATGCAGATCCTGCCCCCCTATAACCATTTGTATATTTGAATTTTTGTCAAATAAAATCCTTTTTTACAGGCCAAAAAAAACAATTGAAATGTTTCTCAGTCATAAACGTTGTCACAGTCTTCCATTGTGTGGATTGCAGATGCATATTGATTTCATTGCAGATGATCGATGATTATAAAATGATTTTTACTGAAATTGAATCTTCTACAAAATATTCATAAAAAACAATGACAATATGTTCAACCCATAGATATCAATATATGTAAATGGACAACAAAGAGCCAAGTACCATATGGCAATTTCAAGGTTTATAATAGCGTGTATCTCCCTCATGCAAATGTAGTGCTTAATAGTGCCTCTAATTGCAGGCTTAGAAACAAAGAACTTAGAAAAATATAATTTTGATTTGCATTTTTTCAGAACCCCGTTATATTGGTTTATTGAACCAGATTAGCAATTATTGTAATGATGATACTCTATGGTCGAATATTCTTGTCATTATATTCCCTAATTTGATGAGATACTGCCATGATTAGTTGTTACCTTGTGTTTTTGTTTTGTCAGCTAACATCTTACTTGATATAAAATTTGTGGTTAATTGGGCAATGCAACAGGGTACCTTGAACGTTCTTCATCTTCAGATTTGATTTTATTATATATGTGAACCAAACGGAAGTAACTCAACAAAGAAAGCTATCCATTCTGCATATTGAGACCTAAACCACTTTTCACAATTAGGCCTGTAATAAAAGCATATAGTCACAACACTAAGATCGACCAAGGTTGGGTAGTGCCACCCACCAAATATTAGACGAAATCTGTTTCATTTCCTCTAAACATTTATAAAAGCACCGCCAATGAAAAGTTGTGCCTTATTTACTCCGATTTGAACTCATGATCCAGTCTTGATAAAGCCACTATGAAAGCTAAATGGCAGACATAACTAGCATTCAGGTCATACACAACATTCATTCAGTGAATTTTTTATGCTCGTTATTGAAAAAAATATTCAAAATGTTGGAAATTATGCTTTGCCAAAGATGTTGGAGAATGCATATTCGACATTATAGAATTTAAAAGATGCATAAAATGGAAGTCTCATTAAGACATGTTTTATGATAGTACCAAGAGCCGCAATCCACAACCCAGGGAGCAACAATGTATTTATGTGTGTATAACGCCCAACTTAGGTAGAAGTATTGTTCATATACACTAATTTATTTTTAATATGCATCGAGGTTAAGGTGGCTGACCTAACACTCATACGAAGTTGTGAACAATAAACATTACATACTAGCATGGATCCATGTAAACTTGGGTTTGATATGCACTTCGGTGTTATAGAGCTCAAGGTTTCATATCTCGAATTCCAACATTTGTTACATTGGCCATTTGTGTTAATTTGACCTACAAACCTTCAAGCTTCACAACCTCAAGATACATATCAAACCTGGGTTTAGATAGGTATGTGCCAGTGTTCATATTCAATGTACCCAATTCACTGTTTAGATTGAAAGCTCTGTTACACACAAATTGTTGATGGATTCTCATCTCCCCACCCACACTGTAAACATAAGCTTCAGATTATTTTATACACAAGCACAACTCCATCTTAATTTTTGGGATCATTAACTCCTACTTCTCTTATGGAATAATGTGTAATATGAGTGGGTTGTGGTTGTTATTGTATTGGGCATTGTGATATAGAGTTTATCTTTATGTGAGTACCCTTCTTATACCTTGTGCCTTGTGAGGGAGCAAGAAACTCCCACGGAACGACGACATGTTAAACTCTTAATGGTTGTTATTTGATCTTTCTGGTGGGATACAACATTCGGTCAGACACAACCCAATGCCTTTTCAATGACAAGTGATGAGAAAAATGAAAATATATGAGCATAGTCGAGAACAATGAAAAGATATGAGTAGAGTCGAGTCTGTTGCCATAAAAAACACCTTACACAACCTACAAAAAACACCTTACATAGCCTACAAAGAAAGTAAGTGGGTGCTTTATAATTAAAGGAAGAATAATTCAACAGGGTAACCACTGTTTGTACATATCGTCTCAGCCAACTCAGTCACAGGGTAGTCCACACGATCGCCCGAAGAAACTATATAATACAAAAATAAATGTACAGAGAGAAGAGCTCTAGGCATCCAATGATAATGCATTAGGCATCCAGTAACAATACATTGTACATGGGTCACGATCAAGGTAGGAGACTGAGACCATATCTTCACTATTAACCCTTCAATCCTCCACAGACAAAAAGGTATGCAACAAAGTGCAGTGGCATAGGCTGCCCCTTTACACATGGCCAACAAGAGCTTCCAGGCCCCTTCCATGTCCAGGCTACCTACCTTATTTCTTCCTGACCGAAAGGTATTATGATTTCTTACACGACTGCAACTCAAATTCTCATTCCTGAATAATAACCTTAGATTAGTTATGGTCTAAAAAATTGCAGATAAATTCAATATTTCCGTAGTCAACTACAAAGTTATAACCTAAATTTAAATAATTTTGAGAAAAAAAATGAGAATTAAACAATGCATTTGAGAAAAAAAAAAGAAAATTAAGCAATCCGTTCAAGGAGGTTTGTGGGATCTTCCATAGTCTCTCATATGCTTATTATACCTGCCGATAGGCATGGTATATGGCTTTGAGTTAGGCTTGACTTTCTATTAGTTCATAGTTGACCATAAAATATACACCCCTTTATCCAAAGTTTTAAAAAATAATTATTTATTTTAAATTTTAAATCTCATTTATGTGATATTTTATTGGCCAAAAACTTTGAAGTCTTATTGCTGCCTTCACTTCCCCCAATGTAATTGTAATAAATATTCTTTTTTGGCATGGACATGCATTTTTTTTTGGTTGTTCTCATTTAATTGGGTACCTTTTTCCTAGGCACATTTAAATAAAATAAAATAATATTTTGTAGGTAGGATTCAAATGAATGACAATTGTACTTTTTCTTTCACAATTATTTGAATGTTAAAGTTAAAATAAAATAATATAATATTTTGTACAATTCAAATTTGATGACATTTGTATTTTTTTTTCACAATTTTTGTAAGGGTTAAACTTAAATATAAGTTTTGTTTTTATATTACAAATTTTGAGTGTTAACCTTAAATATAAGTTTGAGTGTTTTACAATGTATAATCTAAATGTTTTATGAAATTGGGTTTTTTTAAGATCATTCAAAATAATGTGAAGAGATATTGGTTATTATACCTGCCGCTTGGTGGTATATAGTATTGGATATGCTATTGATCGTTTATTAGCTGGGGTTTGACCAAGATAGTTTTGAGCATTTTTAAAGGTATAACGTTACAATTTGATTTTTTTAATTATTTTAAAACATTTTTATAAATTGTGATTAGTTGTTCAAATGCATCTCTTATTGCCACCGCTGCGTAATGATCTTCAATGGCTGCAGAAGGATCTTCAACGTCCTTTAATGAGATGAGGCTCAACGTCCTTTAATGAGATGACGCTTGCCTGCCATTTTCAACAAATAAATTTGTTATTCATCTCGACACATGCGGTGGATTCAATACAACTATTGTTTTATTTATTATATCTACATAGCGGCAGGTATATGCTGCCATGCAACCTTATTTAATGTATCTTCCTTCTTTTCCATTTCTTCTCTTAAAAATCACTCTCTTAAAAAATCAAGATCACATATATGTAATGAGCATGATTGGAGTTATAGTCTCGTTACAAATAATTTACCAGTTTTTTCAATTGGTGTTTCAGAGTTATATTATCGTTGCAAGTATTTTATGAGCTTTTTCACTTTGGTGTTTCCTTCCCTTGGTATGCTACTTTAAAAGTTATTTTTAAATTCGTAAAATTTAAACATTTGGCGAAAACAAATAATTTACCAGTTTTTTTAATTGGGTGTTTCAAAGTTATATTATCGTTGCAAGTATTTTATGAGCTTTTTCACTTTGGTGTTTCCTTCCCTTGGTATGCTACTTTAGAAGTTATTTTTAAATTCGTAAAATTTGAACATTTGGCGAAACTTCCTATCTTGCACAAAGAAGATGCAAAGTTCATATCTCCTCGCCATCTTAAAGTGGGTATTTACATTGCGTTAATGCATTGCATTGCATTGCAGTGAATAATATTTTATTCTTTCCTCAAAAAATATTAGTCAAGGGAGCGATATTTATTCTTTCCCAAAATATATTGCATTCAATCGATAATATTTTTTAAGAGGTATAAATATCGTTAACTAGCAATCTGCTTAGAAAAGCATCGAAGAGGGTTACAGATTTTGTCCAAAGAACCAGTGGTCGGTTCTGTATCTTCGATTGCATAGTTTCAGAAAGATTGCAAGTATTTGTTTTGGCGAGAGCGGTGGGTAAAAAATTACAAACAATGGAGTCCGGCAGCAGGGGGCCTAAGCGGGGCCCGGGGTCGGGTTTATTATGCTCGGGAGGGTCCGTTTCCTGTTCCGTTTGTTTGGAGGCAGTTACAGACAAGGGCGACAGGTCAATTGCCAAGCTCAAGTGTAGCCACCAGTTTCATCTAGGTAGGCTTTCGTTTCCCTGGTTTTCTTCTTTATTTTATTTGTTCTTTTTGTGGTTTTCCAGACCCCGGCAGGAAGTGTGGTTTCATTTTTGAACTTCTCACCAGCCGCTGAATATTTCTTACACTGTTAATGTAATTCACAGGAGTGTCTAATGTCTATCCCGCTCTAGCCAAAAATTGGGGGGTTTCTGTCCAAGAAAAATCCCACAACAATTTTTGTTAAGATTTGAGCTCTTACCAACCTAGTCTGGGTCAACGAATTTTGCCCCTTGGACTACTTTTTGCGGGCTTTTATGTTAAGGAATATTTGAAATGTTCAGTCTGTGATGATTATTTATTTATTGTACTGGGAATTAACAGGAAACGGCAGCAAGCTAATCTTATAGCAAATGGACCCTCTTTCATGTTACAACCCTGAGAAGAATCCGCCAAAAATTTCAGGCATGAGAAGACTTCTACTATGATCCAATATCTGTGCATGGTGGAACACAACCGTTTGGGGTTTTGCCCTGAATTGACCCAGATCGTTAAAAATTTAATCAGAGTTTCGGATTTATCGGGAATTTTAACTTTCTGTATCGCTTGATTCCAACAGCCAAAGGGAAGTATAACAGCCAGAGGGAAGTATGCTCCAGGATTGAGACGGCTCCAAAGGGAACGGTGTGGTTAGGTTTTTGGGTTCGGGGATAGGTTAGGGTTTGGATTTATTTTTCCATGGCCTTTTGTGGCTTATATTGGAATGATATGATTTGATGGGGTATTGAATTCTGAACTAGTGAGCATAGAAATTTTGGGAGTGGCTTTCTGGTATGTTGAAGTTCAAACTGCATTCCCAGGTGTGGGCAATGCAATTGACAGTGTCATATTAGCTACCTATACTACGTCTCTTGCACTTTAAAGGAATTTCGAATTAAAACATTGCCTGAGCAACAGCTTCTTTCAGTGATGGTTCTATGCTGCTGGAAGCATTTTATAGTGCGTGATAACAGCTACACCCACAGTTGCCTGGGTACCCTCCGAAGTAATACATCTATGCATAAGACGTGCAGAAAGATAATAGAGAGAAATGGAAGCATTTTATAGTGCGTGATAACAACTACACCCACAGTTGCATGGGTACCCTCCGAAGTAATACATCTATGCATAAGACGTGCAGAAAGATAATAGAGACAAAAGAAAGATTGCTCAATTGATTAATATGCAGAAAATGTCCATACGTATAATGTCTCCTGAGAGATAAGATAAGATAATTTCATTCATGTGTAATAATGACTAGAATGGGTCAATGGGACTAGAAAGTACAACAAAGTCACAACAGTAGTGTGGGAACGCTGAGGCAACACCTAAGTACTGAAAAACAAAAAATAAATTCAAATGAAAGCAATAGTAATGAGTGAGAGGGGGTAAACTCTAAAGAGGGGTAACCTTAACATAGAGAAATATATTATGTTGTACTTGAAGTAGAAGTAGACGTGGAGATGAAAGATAGAACATCTCCGTTGTTATCTATAATAGCGAGTGAGCCAATGCTAAGCTTGATAATCTCCCGTGGGGAAAGCCTTGCAATGCCAAGCCCTGACTGGGTAATCTTGGGAGGAGCCTAGGAGCAACCAGCCGAAGCTCTCCTATCATTTGAGGCTGAAGAGAGAAATTTGGTGATGCGCAGCTGAGGACTCAACTGGGCATGGGAGGCATCTCCACGCTAGACCAAGTTGTTGCAAGTACTGTAGATTGGTTCGAGTGACCTAAAGATGAATAGGCACACTCAACCTAGAAGGAAGGAGCAGGAAGACTACCCTTGCCAACTAAAAGGTCAACTGATCCTAGGAGAGGCAATTGAGGGATCTGAGTTTAGAACTAGCCTCGATTCAGGTGGAGTGGTTAGTCGAATTTTGGGGAAAATTGAGAAAACAAACAAGTGTGCTGATAACAAACTAAGAATAATTAGGATTGTCACTTAGCTATGTGAACTATGGTTGCAGGGCATATATTTTGTCTTGATTTAAAGTATTTTGTAGGTCCAAGTAGCTAGCTCAGAACATATCAAAGCAAAGAAAGAAATATACAAAACAGATTAGTTCTCCTCTTTTACTTTGGTTCCTGGTTAGCCTACTTAAACTATGAAATCTGAAAGTACAAAAGTAAATAACTGAAATAAATCTTTCCTTTCCCTCCCAAAAGTACAAAACAAAACAAATCAACAAACAAGGAGGGTTTATTTACCAACTTTCTTTCTTACGTGTTAAAGGGAAGGAAGAGGAGAAGAGTGAATGCTTAACGTGAATGCTTAACTCCCTAAGTCGGTTGTAAAACCATTAGTTATGTGTTAATATATCAAATTTACTTGGCATGAAAAGAGAAGAAATAAGTAGGCAGCCTGATAGAGAAAGAGGTGGCTTAGGCCTCCTTGCATGCTTGAACTTACTCTCCACCCGGGAAAACAAGGAGGGCTTGCTAAATCTCCACATGTACATGTAATGACCTGCATGGGGGTGTACATTGTGTGTATGCTAGTTTATCAAGCTATTTTAAGCATTGGGTTCATAACAATTGGCTCGAGAGTGAACAGTCCTTTGTTGGCACCTTCAACCTTCAAAACAACAACTTGTACAATTTTTGCTATAAATTTTGCTAGGGATTCTAAATGAGGTGGGATTTGAAGGGTTGAAAGAAGACGGAGTGAACTATTTTTGTTCCACTTTTCAAGAGCAGACGTGCTGGAATTTCAGAGGTACAGTTCGTTCAAGTTAGTTCTTCCATTAAGTCTTGAAAATTGGCTAAAAGTAGTAGGGTTCACTAAAAAGAGAATATCTCGAGATTACAAGGTCCATTTGATGTGTAACCAGTGGCATTGGAAAGAGGACACAACATGGTATTAAAGGTCCAAACATTGAAGTTGTTAGTGTGAAATTGATGGAGTTATCCTTTGCACAAATTCGCTTTCTAGATAAAGGTCAAAATTAACAAGTTTTGAGAGGTTTATTATAACTTTTTGTGGCACATCCAAATTGAGGGAGATGGTCGCATCATAGAGAGGGCATAGTAGGAAGGGACAGACTGAAATGCCATATTTAGTGGTGCAAATATTCAGAGATACTTCCCAAGTATTCAAAGATACCTTAGTCACAAGGTTGGCTTGCAGAGCAATCCCCAAATTAGGTTTTAAAAAGGTATGATAAGTTAAAATTAGCATAACTTTTGATTGGAAGGTTTGATTGAGGTTATTCAAAAGCCATTGGAATGAGGAAATAAAGGAAGAATATATTGGTAAACTGATTTTTAGCAATTTGGGAATTTATTGGGGTTTGGAGGAATTAGAATCTATAAGGGTTTTGACTAGACCCTAGCTCTTAAAAGAAGATTGATGGAAATACAAGAAACAAACAAACCGAGCTTCAAGATTTTTAGTTCAAAAACCAAGATACTTGATGCACTTAGTGGAAGGATGCCTCTCCTTCACCCACTGTAGTTGAAGTCCTCCTTTAAGGTGAGAATTTGGAAGGGATAATTGATTGAAGCAAGATGCCCAATCACCATGTGATGCAATCAACTAAACCAAAGATGAAGACAATGAACCCAAAACACATCCAAAGTAGAGTTGAGCAACTTATAGCTACACCTTCTCAAGAGAGGAGAACGATGGAGAAGGAAAAACCCAAATATGTGTCAAGAGCTTGTGTAAAAATATACAAACCTAAGAATTAAAGATCACATAAAAAGAAAGAATTAATGATCATATAAAAAGCATCTAAATCAAATACAAATTAGACCTTGAAAAATGTGAGGGGAGGTGCCCTGTTCATACTCATTAAGCCATTAAGTGCATGGTAGTAAGATTCAAATACAAATATGAATTTGAATGTGATTTGACACGGAAAAAATACGTAATGAAAAAATCAAGTATGACTCCAATACAAAAGTATACATCTCATAGATATGAAAATATGCATTTGTTCTAGCTTTTAGAAGAATTTTAACTTCAGGGACTTTTAATAAATTTTAAAAGATAATTCATTTCTTGAAAATTTGGTGATTTAGTTTATATTTATAGGTGTCTTTAGGATTTTTTGGGTAATTTCCCTTGATTTGTGGGTCGACAGTTTTACACCTCCAAAAGAAAGGAAGAAAACAACTTTAATGAATCTCAAAACAAGAACTTACCTGCTACATGCATTTATTTTGCCTCTTCCAACGAACAATAATTGATACTATGGTTGTCACCTACTTTTCATTATCTAGCATTGTCTTCTTACCAACACACCTCCTAGCCATGTGGATGCTCTAGCAACTTTTCCTTGCTAGCTTCTAACAAATTTTCTTGTTGTTGTCCTCTCCCTATCTCATGTCTTTTTGTCTCCCAATCCAATTGTTGTTTCCAAGCACTAATTCGTTCTTCGTGAATCTCATGTGGTCCGTAACCATGTCTCCAAGACAATTTTAGATCTGAATTTTAATTTAAAAAATCTTACCAAAAAACTAATTCAATTTTTAAACTTGCATGTCCTCTTCTCCCACTGTCCATCCTCTTCCTGTTGTGATATGATGCATACCAACCACTCTTCATTGCACCCAACACTCCTTCCAAAATTATCCACCACTTGAAAATAGCTACCTTATGCTTCCCTTACTCCATGTTGCTTGTGGATACCTGCCCACATTTTAAAAATAACATGCTGTTTTTGCACAAACTGTCACCAATCTGTGTTTGCAGTTTCTGACTATGCTTGATAGCTTGCCATTCATTCACTTATTTCTGCCAACTATTTTTCTGTTGTTGATTTAAATTTTTGACAATAGCTAAAATGTGTGTTGTTTAACTTGTGTGGCCTACATTTTTCCACCTTCATTTCTCTTCAGTCTCGTGAATGAAAAGACTTTATATATGCATGTAGGGTCTATTATCTAGAAGATTAATTATCAAAATTTGGTGATGAAACATCTTTTTTCTGTTCTATAAATAGGACCACAGCCTGGATCACATTATACGCTTAAAGTTGCTTGTTGCCCCCTTGACATACTCTTGTGGATTTGTGTATGTAGAAATTAAATCTCAACCCATGATGGCCCACTTTGATCTACTCGAATTCTCCGTTGCTTGTCATTTCTGCTTCGATCATGCCACCACAACCTATCAGTGCTAACATATGTAGCCTATTATTGGACCAAATACCCCAAATAACATAAAAATAGAAAGAATAAGTAATTCCACGCCTTGAGAATGATAGAGAGTTAATGAATAAGAAGCCTCTTTGAGGGGGCAACCTCCTTTTACAATATATCAAATGCACAGGATAAGATGCCTATTCAAGTGAATCTCCTTACTTATAAATAGGAGATAAAGAGGACATGATATATATTGCACTCTATGTCGATTAACTATAACTAATATAATAACAATGAATGGGGGTAAGGACCCTAACATAGCCCCCCTTTTTAAAAATCTTTGCCCCCAAAGCTTGTAACGAGGTTATTTTTTTATGAATTGTTTATCTTCCCATGTAGCTTCCTCTAGAGACATATTCTTCCACTTGATAATGGTTATATTTTGAAGAGAAAGAGAGTGTTGTCTATCTATAATTTTTTTCCTTCAAGAATGAATTTTCCTTCTTCGTCTAATTTTGGAAGTTCTGTTTGTAATGGTGTAGTTTTCCCTACAACCTTTTTTAGGCAAGAGACATGAAAAACCTCATGAATGCATGAAGAAGGCAAATCTAACTCATAAGCTACTTTTTCAATCTCGTGAAGGATCTTGTAGGGTCCATTATAATTTGGAGTTAGATTTTGATTCTTCTTTTGTTTGAGAGTAGATTGCTTATATGGTTGGAGTCTTAGATATACCCAATCCCCACCATAAATTGTCTTTCACTTCGTTGTTGATTTGCTTGTTGCTTCACCCTGTTTTGGGCTATTTGAAGGTTTCTTTAATTATTTGCAAAGTTTCTTTAGTCTTCCCAATATACGAGTCTACTTCTTGTACTTTGGAATGGTCTTGCAAAAAGGATGCGGTGCTAGGAGTTGGATGTCCATAAAGAGCTTGGAATGGAGACATCTTAGTAGTTGTGTCTTACAAAAGTTACATCTTAATTTCCCTACCCCACCCAACTACTTCTCACAATAGTTTAAAGTAGAGTATCTCTCCCTTGACATTGTGGTTTTTTAATTTATGCCTCAGGGTTTTTATAAAAAGGCAACAAGAGCCCTAAAGAGTTTGCTAACTAGGGTAGTTTCTACCTCCAAATTTGTCTATCAATGGCAACTTTCTACGGGAGTTTCGGGTGAGCTGAGAACTCAGAGAAGAGAGAAATTAATAGTTTTAGTGGAGTGAACTTGCCTCCAACTTGTTTTCTCTAAAAGTGTTTTCACCTAGCTAGGAGAGTGCTTCATGGGATGTGAAGGGCTTGTGGTTTGTTAGCCCCTTTGTTTATTTTTGACTTACATTTGGAAAGATTAGATTGGGTGTATGCTTGCCTTGGGTTAGTGCTAGGGTGGCGTAATTCTTGATGTGGTAGTTTGCGCATGTGGCATATTGGCATCTTCTACAAGGGTGCATTATTGAGGTGGATGGCTGCTTGGCATGTTTGGAGTAATCACTTTGGATGAGGGTGTTAGGCACTTGGAGGTTGGGCTCCTTGGCCCTAGGAGCATGTAACCACCTTACATAGTGTTTTGAGGAATGTTTGAATTAAAGAACCATTGATTGGAGGGTGCACTATCTTGGAGGAGGCGAACTTGACATGTTGTAGTAGCTTGGGATGAGCTGAAAGGATTTGTTGCTCTAACTTGGGATGAACTGGGGTATGGTGATTTATCTTCAATACTGTGAAAATATGAAGTGTACCATTTCTGTCCTAAATTCGTGATTCCAGATCTGATTTTTCTCATGTATTGAGCAAGTTTCATGGCTGTTTTACGATACTTATTTATTAGGACATCGGGGCTGAATGCAATGTTGTCTAAATATGTTCAATGAAAACTTTCAGATCTTATCTCTCTCTCTCTCTCTATATATATATATATATCCATATATATCCTTGAAAATTAATCTCCTGGAAACTCTTGGGCCCTTCCCCCCATTCCAAGGATGGTATCTCGTATGGAAATGACAATGTAGAGTCTAGACTTAGTGTGCCTCACCTAGTGGGAATTTAACCGAGGCCCTGCATAGCGTGCGTGATTACAAGTGATGTCCTGGCAATAGTGGCACCAACCGGTTGAGCTAACCCTCGGGCTATTTTTTTGCTGTAGTTATATTTCGCTGTAATTGAAGTAAGTTACAGATCTTTGTATTGAGATAGATCTTGCCCTAAGGGCTGCTGAAATGATCTATATGCTTGAAGTCTTTGTGGTGTCTACATTCTTGAGTTTGCCTAGAAGTAGTGTTGGGTAGATTTGAACTTTGAAGTTCCTCGCAGGGTTGTTAAAGATATTAGCTTTAGCACTGTGGATGAAATCTCTATGAAGTAGATCTGTGACCTCAGAAGTGAGGTTGATATTTAACATGGAACATATTTTTGAAATTTCTACACGATTGTGGATGCCAGAAAATTGTTGATTTGGATGCCAAAAAGTTCTCTATTTGGTCCCACCAAATATTAGAAAACCTAGGACTATATCTTGAAAAGTTGTGTTGACTTGTTAGTGCAGAACCAAGCGAAAATATGCACAAATTAATTAACAAAATGGTGTTTTTTTTGACTAGCTTCTTTTTATCTTGATGCGACATGTTCGCCCTTCCGTAATTTGTGGGTATTGCAATTAATGTAGCCAACGTGCAACATTCAAATCAAAATCTATTGACTAACAAGCCACAAGTGCGGGATACCTATTTTGCCAAAGTTGTTGAGGACTTGCACCTGTCTCCAACTGCAACCTAAGTACAAACGACCCACAAGTGGCAAACATGTTGCTGGGGAGACTTGAACTTGGTGAGGGCATCGACAACATTCTTCTTTACTTGACTAGGAGAACCCTCTGTTTTTTATTGCTTTTTTAAAATAGAAAATCATGGTAAGATTTTCATTGGGATCACAAGTTTGTCTCGTTGATATGGGAAAAATTTGATGAACACTCTTAGTTAGGAGTTTGATTTGTGAGTACTTGTGAGTTTGATTTATTTTTGTTATGAAACGACTTTTTTTTAGGCATTGTGTCGAGTTTGAGTCAAACTTGGCTACTTTGATGCATGCACAATAACATTGAGTTACAAATCCATGTGCAAAACATATAAATAAATGATCTTATGATATTTATCTACAACTTATGACCTTAGAGGTCATACTTCGAATAACGAGAGTAAGAGTCAAAACACAGGACTCCTGGGGGCATTGTTACACTCAAGTGGATTGTGTATGCAAATTGAGTTGCTATGGAAGACTAGCTCTTTAAAAGACATTGTGTTGTATTGATAGTTAAAATGATATGAGATATAAAAGAATTGGTGGAAATATACAAAAGGGAGAGAAATACCTGTACTTAAAGAACAAGTTACTAATAAGAGTACTCAGGTCATTTTGACATGAAAGTGGCCTTCTACAATCATTGAAATATAATACCTAAAGATTAATGGGTTGTCAAAATGATGAGCTCACGTACAAAACAACTCATATATATAGTCTCGTAAACAATAAATATGTGGTTAGGTACACAAGTTTGCTTGTGCTTTTCGTGTGTGGAGGTCCCATAAATTGCTAAGGAGAAAGTTAACCCTCTAAGAGTAGATCTACTTGATGTACCTTTTTCACCTTATCCATGTTTCTACAAAGTTCAATTTTTATGTGTACTAGATATAGTTAAGGTGTTTTTGGTCTCAAACAAGCCGACAAGATCAAAAGCAAGAATTTTAGATCTAGAAAACTTATCTAGAATATCTCACACTCTCTTGGGAATATTTTAGCCATTGACCTTACATATAAAGCAACTCATATACATCGAGTCCCATAAACAATAAAGATGTTGTGGTTAGGTACCGAAGTTTACTTGTGCTTTTGATGTTTCAGCCCTCTAAGAGTAGTTTGACTCAATGTACCTTGTTCATCTTTTTCTTGTTTCTACAAAGTTCAGTTTTTATATGTACAATGCATAATGAAGGTGTTTCTATTCCCAAACATGCCTACTGTTAAAGTTTGCAGTAGAGTAAGTCATTCTNTAAGAGTAGTTTGACTCAATGTACCTTGTTCATCTTTTTCTTGTTTCTACAAAGTTCAGTTTTTATATGTACAATGCATAATGAAGGTGTTTCTATTCCCAAACATGCCTACTGTTAAAGTTTGCAGTAGAGTAAGTCATTCTCCAAGACTGCCTTGCGTAGCTTAACTTTAGACTTGGAGAAGAGCCTTATTTGAGACAAGGCAAAAAAAAAGAAGTCTTGTGAGCTTTGTATAAGCAAAAGCCAAGACAAGAGTATATTGCTGATCAGTTTTATTTGTGACAAGACTGAGTGACCTCATGTGTTGAGGTATTGCCTTGTGTAGGCAAAATTGGTGTGTGAGGTTCTCCTAGGCCAAGCAATTGACCATGAGTGGAGAACCAGATGGTCACATCTTGAGACAAATGATCTTTCTTATACATGAGATGTGCAAATGATGTATATGTGATGAGCTAGTATGATGGCATGTGAGACCATGGCTTCCATGAAAGACTAGTGATTGCTGGAAGAAAGAAGAAGAGCCGAGCCTGTAGAAAAGTCGAGTTGCAAAGATGAGTTGCAAGTCGAGTTGCAAAGATGAGCTGCAAGTCGAGTTGCAAAAGTCGAGTCATGCAAAGACGAGTTGTCAAAGAGTCGAATTGTCAAGTCAAGTCATAAAGTCGAGTCATGCAAAGACGGGTTGTCAAAGAGTCGAGTTGTGAAGTCGAGTCATGCAAAGACGAGTTGTCAAAGTCGAGTCATGCAAACTCAGTTGCAAAACAAAGTCGAGTTGTCAAGTAGTCTGCATGTAAAGTCGAGTTGGTAAGTTGAGTTACTAAGACGAGTTATCTTAGTTAAGTCAAGTGATGAAGACGAGTGAACTCCTCAATGCTTGACAAAGTGACATTGAATACTCGTTGAAGACACAATGAAGAAGAAAGCTCTGCTGATCGTCGGATCTTTGCAGCAAGGAAAGTTTGCTTTCAGGTTTCGGTCTGCGAACTTCTACCAAAATTTGAGCTAGCTTTAAAGCTAGATCTGGACAACAAACTCTCATGGTTGTAAACCTGTGTGGCTGTGGTAAATTTGTATCTGCTCCTAGCTCATTCATTTGCTAATAAGAAAGATCATTTGTTGGTTTTTTCCCTCAAGCTTGAGAGGGTTTTTCCAGGGTAAAACCCTTGTGTTATCGTGCATGATTCTATTCTATTTCTGTTCTTGTATCTCTGCATATTCACTGTGAATAAATTATAAATCAGCTAGAAGTATTTTTAAGAAATTTTACTTATCTGAACTATATTTAAATTTCAACACCTACAAGCTTGAAAGTAATAATTTTGGACCTAGAAAACATTCCTAGAATATCTTACTCTCTTGGGATTATTCTTAGCCATTGATACTGGAATTTTGATTTGTTTCTATCATTGGTTTCTTGTTACTAGCCTATACTGTTTTACTTGGGTTGGAGATGCCTTGATTCAAAGTTGTTTATATAGGGCTTGCAATAACTTAAAGTGACATTGTCTTGACTAATTGGGTGGTAGTCTAGACTCTAGAGTATCTAAGTTCATTGGCATTTTGCTACTAGTACTTAGTGTTAGTTAGAGTTGAATTTACTTATTTTCAAAGTTGTATTAATAAGGTTATATATATAGAGTGGAGTGAAATGGCTTTGTTCTAAGTAAGTTGGAGTAATTCACCCACTTGGGAATCTTCTTAGTAATTACTGGCAGCGATATGGCCTAGTAACGTTACTAGTTGAGTTTTCTTTAGTTTAAAGTTTGGATGTCTTGAAATATCCATCGAATCTTTTAATAAAGAATCCATTATGAGGTTATATTTCCCTGTATTTGTTGTAAGTATGTTTTGGTACTTGTTGTATTCCATGTTGATTTTAAAATAGATATAAGTAGCTTTCATGGTCTTGAGGTGTCTTAGTTACTATATGTTATAGTTCATGTGATTATGGTCCATGGAACATTTTTATGGCTATTTATTGCTAGCATCAACCTCTAAGTGGAAATACATTCATTGCAACTTGAGGTGTTGGGTTATGCTTGGCATGTAATTTTGATGGCTATTGTTGGGGGACCTATATATTGCACTTTATATTTATTCAACTAGCCTAGTTATATTTTTGCTTTTTGCTATTAGGACAATTTTCATCTTGTAATTAGCGATAATTTTTTGTTGTGATGATGTGCATTTTTTTGTTTATCACAAAAAAAATATTTTTGTATCGTACTTCTTTGTAAATAAAAAGAGATGATAAAGAGAGAAGTTCTAGTTTGGAAAATTCAAGTAGTACTAATGGCACCTTTACTGGTTTTTGTTGATGTTGCTCTTGTTGGTTATTATGTCATGAAACATCTATTTGAAAAGTATGGGCTCTACTTTTAAGTAATTTATACTTGAGGTTTTGTTGACATAATGGATATACATTATTGTGACATGGTTGATTTTTCTTGGGAAAGTTAAAGATCTTTTTGAACAAAATGCTTCCAATTAGCTATTAATAAAACGATATGTACATGACATTTTATACCAAAAATGGGCCTAAGAAAGCAATTGCCTTGAGCACAAAACCTAGAGACTATAACTGCAAAACTGACAATGTCCATGCCCTAAGGGTCTATAAACAAAAATGTGTTTGTCCAAGTCCCAAGGGCCATCAACAACAACCTCAAAATCGTAAACACGAACACAAAGGTTCACTAGTGGTCATAAAGCAAGGTATAAGATGGCAACAAGAGCAATACCCCTTTTAGGTGGAGAGTTATTGTCATTAGGGTTTAGGGCCCTAATCATAAATGATAGGTTTGTCAACAAGGGGATAGGGTCCCATCCATCTTGTTGCTACGATCACTTCTCCTTTTAAATTGCTAACTCCAACGAAGGGAACTTGGCATTTTTAGGGTGAGGGTGAAGTGGCCAAATATGGCTCTCCTTGTGTTAGCACTCTCTGTGTTCATGAACAAGATGGCCATCATTGTGGCGTAGGGGAATGCTAGACCCATTGTAATGGGTTGAACTAGGGAGAGACCTAAGCACCTCAAGGGACATAGGAGTGACCCCCAATATTCTAGAATCCTATGAAGATGCCCTATCTCAAGCTTCGCCTTGCTAGCGTACACCTGGATATACAAGTGGAGGTTGGAAAAAGTCAAAGAACCATCATACTAGGTAAACTTGTAGCAATGTTAACATTTTTTAAATACATAATCATTTTGTTTTTTCTTCTAGATGAAAAACTAAATTTATATCCTACCTAATTGCAAAATGTGCCTTCTTTGGCTTGATATATGTTTTCCTAAGAGTCTGGAGATGAATTGATGATGTTGTCTGTTCAAAAGGCAACTTTTATGTTTTGTTGAGTTGAACACTTAAAATGGGCTTTGTATTCTACCAACAATAACCATCTGTTGGATGATATTTTTTGAATCCTTTGTAGCAATTCCTCCTRCTGTTTGCCACCAAGTGGTCGAGGCTTGCAAGTAAAGCCTCAGAAATAAGTCATTTGGATGAGTTATYGAACATACTCTATAATCATCTTGTTCGTGTTATCCAAATTGAGTTCATCCTTCAAGACATGCAAACATTTAGCCCTTTGTATGAACATCAGAAAGGTCACCAAGCATGGTGATGCCTATAAGCACTTAGTTGAAAATCAGGGGGTTTCCGCCAAAGATTTACCATTATACTGAGCGATACACAACCACTAGTTGTAGTGTTCATTGGAAGACAACCTCAATGAACCACTTTTCCAAGTTAGCTGAGGTTTAATGGCTTCCTAAGCCTTCCATATACTCTGCACCACAAATGACCCTTTGATCTTCACCCGAGCCAAAGTAAGGAGGGTTTGTAAGCTCATATTTCTCTAGTTTTGTTTACCTAGTGGGGTACCTCAAGAGATGGAATTCTGTGACACTACGATATTGCAACAATGACTTCCATCCTTCATTGCCCTCCACAACTATAATAACCCATTTTGCACACAAGTCTTGAGCTTGGTTGATGGAGTGATTAATACTGCATTCACCTCCAGTCCTTTGAAGAGCCACTTCCCCCAACACCTTCGACAAATCTTGAAAAGAAAGGGGATGCCCATGAATTAAAAACCTAGCCTTGTTGCAATATTTCCCATCCCATGCTAGCTAGCCAATCCGAGGGCTCATCCTGGCTTGAGTGTATAACATTTTATCTTTAGCCAATTGTACCTTGAAACTTGAAGTGATTTTAAAGATTTGGAGGCAATCCATTGGGTTATATCCACTCACCTTCTCTTCTAAAATAGTAAGGAGGTAGTCATTTACAAAATCRTCACTAACCCATTGGCTAACATATTTCTCAGGCAAGGGAAGACCTTTGATATGTCCTTATGAGACCACATGGTGAAGCGAATAACCCAGGCCCTCCACAACCATAACATACAACACGACTCCAATGGACAACCTTGCTTGATTGACTTGAATAGGCCAATATCCTTGGACTTAGTCGGGTTTATACAGAGGTAGGTTGTCACATCTGCAAACAATCTCCACTCCTCGAGGGAAGAATTGGTTGAACTCTAAGGATTTGAGCTAGCTAGGATGAATAGACACTCAAGTCGATCATAGGCATTCCAATTAATTTTTGATGAACAAGGGTTTTAAGCTCGTTCAATTCCTTCCAAGACAACAACATTGTCCATGATGAATTGGCATCTAATAGAYGTGTCATCTTAGGCCTAATGATCTTGGATAAGATATACTTGCCCAAAGAGCAAGAGCCTTGGCCATAAGCTTGTAAGAAACATTMAAAAAGGTAATAGGTCAATTGTTGGTAATAAGTTTCGGGTCACCCGCTTTGGGAATAAACTTAAATCAAATACAAGTTGATGAGTTATCCCAAGAATTCTTTTGGACAACTTCCTTGTACACATTTAGAATGTTGGGCCCAACAAATTCTCATGTGGCTTTATAAAACTCACAAGGGTATCCATCAAGCCCCAGTGGCTTGTCATCGACCATTGCCATCAAGACCTCTATTTGCTCCGCTAAGTTCAACTCTTGATGACACAATCCTTCTTTCCTAGGAGATAGCCTTTGGGTACAATATCAATACACATTTGCATGTCCACCCTATGTTGCTTCATAAATGCTTGCAACTGAAAAACAAAGTGATAGTGGCTAATGAATTCTTGCTCATTATCCTCTTGCTTTGTAACTCGGCCAACAAATGTTTAAGGATAAACAACATATGATATAAAACTTGAGTTTCTCAATATCAAGCATAAAAGAAAGATGATATAGAACTCAAGAGTATATCATTTGTCATTGTGGTTTGATAGTGGTTGTATGACATTTCTTGTAAGTTGTATCTAAATTGTTTGGAATTTAGGAAGGACTCTGGTCTCCTTGCACATATGCCTAAATATTAAGAATAGAAGAAGAATAATGCAATTTTGAGAGAATCTCATTTGTTATTGTTTATAATTACTCTTTTTCATTTGGGCACAAGGGCATAATACCTCTGTTTCTTGAATTCTCCTACATGTAGTATTTGATTTTTTTAATAAAGCGTCATTGTGTAATTCCACAAGTAAAGATAATAAACATGTGTTCTATTTGTTCATTTTAAATTAAGTACGAATTCTCCATGGCTTGAAGTTTGACAACCATAGGTGCGTTATCTCAATGCTTATGTTCTTTCTTTCACATTCTTATGCAGTTTGTAATGATTTGGGATGAATATCGTTCAAGTATTCACGACCAAAGTTCGACTTATATAATAAATACGAACAAAGGTAAAAAATTGGTCCATATTGGAGATCGAATATGAAGTCTGGGGATAGTTGATCAAGTTTACATCCTCACAATTACTCCTTTCTGGTAAGTGATGCATTTATACCTTCAACATATCGAACTTTTAAACATTATTAGGTTGGCCATTTAATTTTTGCTAAGGTTGTGGGATGTTTATGCATTAGCATAAGATGTGGGAGACTAGTTGCTAGTGGCTTTCTCAATGAATGCTGCACTAGAAAATAGTTACATGCTTGTTAGCACCCATTGTTATGGAGTAATGTGTCTCTTGATCCCTAGTTGGAGGATTGAGGCGCTTTGTCCATTCACTGCACATCCTCCTCATTCACTCCTTGTCATAGTAATGAATCACGACTTTCTATACCTTTGCTAGGTTTGTTCATCCTTATATGTATCTTGGTTATAATAACAATAATTAAAAAAGTATTTGCATCCTCTCTTAAAGTTGAATTTCTTTACTATAACCAACAAACCATTAAATTTGATCCCTATGTAGTGCTTAGTAAGATTAGTAATTGGTCACTTATTGATTAAGTTATATCATCATGTCTTTTACAAAGGTAGACAATGTGAGAGAATTGAAAATTATATGTTTGGTTTTGAAGGAAAGTAAATAAAATTAGAATTTCCTAATGTTTAATAACCATTTTAGGCTTCCTTTAAAGTACAAAAATTAAATGTTAAGCTAATAGAACACTTGTTTAGTTTTGGTTCCTAGTTTCATAAGATTTGAATTTAATTTAACATCCTAGGAAATAAGAACATGAAGTTTATTTAGCATACTTTTTAAGTGAACACAACTTTCTTCTTCTTAGACAAAGTTCAAACTATGCTTAGACATGCCTTAGGAAAGCTATGAATATATTAGCTCAAAAAATGATTTTTAGGAGGTTCATCTCGAAACAAAGTTTTAACCTTTGGATACACCTACATATAAAATTTTGGGGATTTGTTGTAGGCTAGATGTAGCCTTGGGATCTATCATAGTCTATTACAAATAACTATTCTGATGGTTAGGGGTGGAGACCTTGAAAATCCTTGGCAAAAGTTGCTACTTTTGCTTAAAGGTTGTGTAATATTTATAATTTCCTCTATACTCTTGTCTATTTGTACTCATGTGGGTACGAGTTGCAGTTCTTGGGATTGGAAGCACAAGTCTAGATTGTCCATAATAGGACTAGACGTGACTAGAGGACCATGATTGGGAGTTGGGCTATTTATTATGTATCTAAGCTTGAAATGGTTCTCGTTGATCATGGATGATAATCCATTGGTGTTGTAACCTATTAGACCAACAACTTACAACCTTCACTTAATCTTAAGCCATAAACAATCATCCAAGTAAGCCTCGAGATTTTTGTAGTAACAATATTAATGTTTTCACTATCTTTTTGGCAATTAGTTTGGTGTGACATTTGGTTATTGTTTCAATTACTTCATCAACTACTTCTTGACTTCTTCAGTCTCCCCTTTTCTTTTTTGAAATCTCACTTCCTCAATCATATACTTTGGGACGTTTCCGAAGGCTCCTTCCCTCGTATTCTTAATTGACCATGTCTCACCCACTCCTAGGGTTCCTAACCTATGAACAAATGGTTTGATGATGACTTTAAAGCTATGCATAGCCTTTCATCATGAGATAACCACAACGACCCATAAGTAGTATTCCTGCCTTCTTAAATGGAAGAAACACAAGTTCTTAGCTATTAAGAGAAGGGAGTACCTTTCGATGCACCCTCTTCCCTTAGAAACAATCGCCAACCATCATTGATTCCCATACTTGGTGGACCTGTGCCTCCTCTCTACAATGTGTTCGTCCATCCAACGCCCATCTATGTATCCTTTCCTTGTTCCTGTTGCTATTTCTTCATCATTGTCTTTATTCAAAGTGCTGTCTTCCTCAAATATTGGATGGGACCCTTGCATCACCCATTAGTGTTGATCAAAGATCGCTCTTTTTTGTTTTTATAGAGGTGATACTCCCCTTTTGTGAATGATATTTTTTTTTTTCATGCTTATTAAATGCAGTGGAAAGATACTAGGTAGTAAACCAACACATAATCTTTAGCTACAATAAACAAACATGATTCTCAATATCACTAGATAATCCTTTAAGCATTCATTTCTACCTGAGAGTGGACTAGATAGTCTTAATCATTTGCACATGGTATTGCTCAGCCACAATGATCTTTGCCACTTCTATATGATGCAATCAAGAGAAACAATCAAGATTTTGCTAGAAGAAGATAAACAAAACACGAAACAGGGTTTGCAGAGAACTTCGAAGGATCATTGCTCTATAATTCAAAAGGGTTTGAACAAGATCACATGCTTAAAGTTCAACTCAACATTCCCTCAAGACATAACCATAAAAACAATGTGATACTTGGGTAGTTCTCCATGGAGCTTTTAAAACAATGGGTCCCAAATAAGAATCATTTAAGATATTAGAAATAGTATGATGCAAAAGCCTTTATAAATCTCTATGATAATAATTAAACAAGAAAGGAAAGTGTTCGCTCTTATGCTTTGGGATGGGGCTCTTGTGGCCCCAGAATAGTTGGGAAATCTTGGATGTAAAGAGAAAAGGATGGGCTAATGAGTGCCTTGTTCTCATAGTCATAACACTTGCAAAGAAGAAATGGCATAATGTCTAAGCTAGAAGTGTGATGAAGCAAGGGGAAATATTAGATGGCTTTACTTACAAAATTGCGGAGGCAAAAAACATGCTGTGATCTAAACCTTTTTCATGCTGAAGAAAACTCCTTATATCCCGCCTCTTAATCGAGCCAAGGGTTACCTCGATAATCTAACTACCCCAACTGTTTTTAGTTTCACAATGACTTAGTAGTAGCATTGATAGGTTGATCCATCTAGCTTTTAATATTCTCTTGGAGTAGGGCCATTGTGATCTCTTATTTAACCTTCAACACAAGTGTTGTTTTCCATGTTATCAACAACAAAATTTTTCAATCACTTTCTAACTTTGACATTGGACAAACTAGTAAGGCTATCAACCTTTGCACCCAAAGCAACTTTAATCTCAACCAAGTCTTGATCTATTCCCTTGTAATTATCTTATTGATTTGGATAAGGGTTGGCCCTTGTAGTTTTTTTTATGACTTCAAATATTTTAAATAAAACTTAAGATCTCTTATGTTCAAGGCCATCACAGGGCACGATCAATTGCTTTCGATTCTTAAGTGACAATTTGAAGTTTTCATTTTGTTAATGAAGTTGTCTACATAAGTTTCACAAACACTTTTATCCTGCTTCAGTTCAACTTTGAGCATAAAGATCCTATTTGCTAGAACAAAGTGACTATTTACGACTTCCCAAAGATCTAGGAACAAGGTTGCCCTCTCCTCTACATTAGTTGACACAACTTTTTTCTTTGCGAACAATAACTCTTGAGTTGCTTTAATTTTGTTGGGCCTTCCTAGAAGGTCTCCTTGAATATCCTCACGTGCTTGGTTTGTGAGGGGTTCCACAGACAAGGGTTAAAGGTTCAGTGCCTAAGTTGCACAAAACAGGGAAACGTTTTCGAGTTTTCGAAACCGGGATGATACGAAACATGCCCTCAAAAAATGGAAACGTTGGGGGAAACGTCGTATATAAATAAATTAAAAAAAAATAATATATATATATATATATAGTTTTTTTGGAAAATTATATAGAAGGTTTTCTAGAAAAAGACATAAAAACAACTTAATTCTATTTGGAGAAGACAAAAAAAGCCTTAACTAAAACTAACTGTTAGTTTGGGGGCCCCACGACCCCTTGTTTTGCCTATTTCCTCTTTGAAATCCATGGCAACCAGGTCGTATAGGCACAGTACGGCCTTGAAACGCTGTCGGCCATAACGTACGACGTTTCCCTTTCGAGAAACGCTGTATGGTACGGTCGACGACATTTCGGGGCCGTATCGTACCCGTTTCCACGTTTTGTACCGTACCGACCTCAGAAACAGGGGGGGTGGACGTTTCCTGCAACATAGTTCAGTACCTTCTCTAGCTCTACCAATATGTTTCTCAACCCTTGCATCTCTTCTTCCTATTAATCGACAACATACTCCAACATCTTAGCAGTGGTGTTGTAACTTGTGCATCCTCAAATGACTAGAAGCTTTAATATCCTTAACATCAAAACCAACGTCATTCTTTTCAACTATATTTTCCCTTTTAATATTCACTTTAGACAAGTGCATCTTCAAAAGTGGAAATCACTTTTTGCACCATCTCACTTCGCACTACCTTAATGTTGTCTACTTGGGTTATCACCCAAGAAAAGGTCCATCTAAGTCCATCAAAACCTTTATGTTTTCAACAAGATCAACCCGTTCTTCAACATTGCCCTAGATAGTACTCCTTGCTTGTTATTCACTGAGCTCTTTCTTCTAGGATGCATTAGGGGTAGTATGATCTCTCCACTATTTGACTGTTTAGGATTTTCTCCATCATTGCCATTCTCTCAAACTTCATGGGTCTTTTTCTTACCTCTACTTCTAGATGAAGTAGAAACAATGTTCTTGGTTGGTGGTGAAACATTTCTTAGGGAACTTACCACAACCTCTCCTTTAGAATTGGAGCATGGCTTCCTTCTCTGCATGCTATGTAGGTGCTATTCAGTGGCAACTTTGTATTTTTCCCTCAAGGACTTTTTCCTCTCTCTTCTTTATCTTGGTGTTGGTGTTTGAACTTATTGTTAATATGTAGGGGCCTTCAAGGAGCTCAAGGTTCTTCACCCTACCAATAGGGCCTAATCCTTGTAGTACCACTCAACCATCAAATTCTCCTCAATTGCAATGTCTTAGTAGTCTCCTCCTTCCTTGGGAAGCACTTAGTATATCCAAAAGATAAGAAATGCGTTGTGAACTTCTCCTTTGGATCATACCTTGGAACAATGTTGGCCTCTCTCAATTTAAATGCATCTAGAACTTGGGCCTTGTCTATCAATTGCCCAATATCTTTCACGAACATTACATCAAATAAAAAGGCATAGATAGGAATTGCTTTTCTTCATATGGTGAAGAATATGATTCCAATTTTCATATTGTTTGGCAACCTCCACCAAGAAGAATTGGTCACAAACAAGCCTGGGAAAATAGAAAGGTTTTGCTTCAAAACCATACAGTCTAATATAGGTAAAATTTCACTCTGTGAAAAACTCGCCCACAGTTGTTAGAGCTTTAGAGGTCAAGGCTTTAGGTTCCCTTCCTAGAATCATTTGTGTAATTGTTCTCACAAAAGAGTCTTGAATTTCATAAAAATGGAATTAGGTTTTGTGCTTCCAAAATGAAGGATAACATAACTACACATGCTCAATTTTTTGGCCAATACCAACTTGAAGTGTCAAATTCTCGAAAGTCTTGTTAAAGACCAAAGCAAAAATTAAATAGGAAGACATATAGATTCTCCAGGTATTTTGGTACTCCAATAGCTGGTGTGAAATTTCATTAGAAACCAATTCTACCTAGTGAAATACCTTATTCTTGTGTAGGGTATAGTAAATGAGATAAACCACATACCTGCACATGTAAGTGATAGGCTCTTGTCCAACTAGTCAGGTGAACCATGCCATTTCTTTTTAAGGGTTGTCAGTTTTGAGGATATCGACTTGGTACATCTTTGCAGCCTCTGGCTTGGGTTGTACCAACGATTTGTTCAAGATAGCAAAACCACCGCTATGTGAGCTCAGGAAAGCACTAGCCTCAGACATTTTGAAAATCTTGGTGGGCTCTGGGAGCTGCAACATTTTCTTTAAGGTGGTATGATAAAGTGATACTTGCAACTTCTCTTCCCTATCCATTATCTAATCTCACCACCCTGTACTTAGAGTTGAACCTTTTAGCACTCCACTCAATGACTTCACGCAAATCACATACCTCTGCTATGCACCCAACATTTGTTAAAATATTGTGTAACTGCAAAGAATATTCTTATCCCCTTTTGTGGATAAAGATAAAATATATTTATTGTTGATTAGATCAATCCCCTTTTGTGGATTAATCATGTCGGGTATTGTAAATGACTAAATCCCCTTTTGCGGATTGGTCAAACCCTAATTGTAATAGGCTAAATAAGAAGTCGGCCCCATAATATATTAAAGAGGCCCCAGAATATATTAAAGGTGGTTATAACCACCCAGAAGAAGAAGTTGCCCCTGCCAGTGAAGA
>SNQJ01S0041814.1:156107-168310 GCA_010110895.2 Picea sitchensis
TTCTCTCAGTGATCCTGTCTATGCTATTGTTATCTAGTAAATTGAAAGTAACCTAATAATAGCAGAAACTTTAACAACATTTACCAATCTTGAACCTCAAACGACAATTTTTTTCATTCTTCCTTTGGAAGTCCCAAATATCACTTATTGCCATTGACCAATGGAAATATTTATTGCTTTGGAGGAGGCAATTGAGGGTATTGCCAGTTGATATTTTATGTAATTTCGGAAGTTATTCCTAAGTGTAATTGTAAGGGTTATTCCTAAATGTAATTGTGAAAGGGTTTATTGATAAGTCATGTATTTTAGGTCTTTTAGAGTATAAATAGAGGTTATATTGAGTCATTTTGATCAATCATCGCTCATAAGTACAAGAGAGTAGTGCACACTTATCTAGGAGGCTATTCTTGGTTCGTGTCTGGGTCTCTTTGGTCTTGATTTTGTGAAAGAGCATTGTCTGACATTGTACATGTTGGAGGAGTCTATACCGAGGAAAGTTTGCAGGGTTTTCTCCCCCTTGAGGGTTTGCTTGAGGATATATCTTATTGTTCTGTGGATACTATCTTTCAATTGTGATCCTTTTGCATATTAAATAATAATATTCATATACAATATCATCTCTTATGAAAAACCAACATTGCCAACAAATGGTTTGATTTTCCTTTTAGGAGGCATCTTGCGATTGCACTGTTTATAGCACAATTACTATTTTCCTTTATGAATGGGTCCTTACATTCCTCTACAGACCATGACAATGACACCATCTTCGAAGGGTTAAGGAGAAAGTTGGTGGCAGTAAAATGAAACATTTACTCTCATTGATCTGAGCCATGCATGTTTAATGGCCAGAGGGTATGTGTTGTTCGAGGAGACCATAATAGATTTTAAAATTGACCAAGGATCTTGTGGGTGGAGGCGAATGGTGGATGGGATATAAAGGATAGGTCTCTACACTTCACATCCAAAAGTAATGCAGGAGTGTGCAAAGTTGTGGCAAATGTGGTGGGTATGCGAAGGCAAGGGATGTGGAGTGGTGAGTGTGTGGGAGGAATGTGATATGTGCTGATGCGGATTGCAAGATAGTGGAGGGAGGAAAAGACTTTTGGAGTAGGGGCACACAAAGGTTGGATGTGCGACAATGCACAGGTTGGGGTCCTCCCCTAGCATTCCATATGGGTGTGGTGACGTGGAGTGCAGAGAGCGAGGAAGGTGTGGAGGAGTTGGGAAGCACCTTGCTTCGCATAGGAGAAAATTGCAGAGTGTGGAATGTGGCACCAAAGTGTGGAGGTTCCTTTAGCAAAAAGAAGGTCCATGTTCTCTATACTTAGTCTAAAATGCATGTTATCTTTGTGAGGCTAACTTTGAAATTTTCTTAGGATCACTATCTATCCCAAGACACTTGGAGGCTCTTCTGGGTGCAAAGAAAAGTCTTTTAATTGTTGTTTTTAAGCAAATGGAACTCTTTGATGGGATGCAATACAAGAAGCAAGGAAGATGCATGAACACCTAGTCATGAAGCTTTCAATGAAACTCATGAAGTTTTCAATGGGGTTATTTTTTCTAGTTTTGAGCCTTCTTGCTCCTAGTGTATCATTCACTTTATGCACACATTTGGCAATGCTTTGGAATCACCACCACTCGTATTCTTCAAGTCATGTCTAATTTTTGGTTGTTATTCCTCTTGGGAGGAGATGTCTGTTCCCCTTCCTCCTCTAATACTTGGTCCAATCCCATCTCTACTTTCCTCTTATCTTGGAGACTTATGCCATTTGTTGTTTAATCCCCTAGATATGTGTGTATTAGATGTATATTTGTGTTCTCTATTAAGGTTTGACTCTATAATGACTGAGAGTTAATGTACGATGTACATTGTACATATTTGACATTTAATACATCTTATGTATGTATCTTCTTTCATATTTGTATGGCAATGCGATAATTTGATGTTTATAGTTATATTTAAACTTAAATAAAAGGAAATATGTTATTTTGCATTTCTTAATGCTTGCTTATTTTTCCCTCAATTTTTTTGATTCTTTTAGTGGATGTCTCATCAATTTTTCCCGATTTGGTTCTTTTCAACATAGAATTGATTTCAAACCGAGGTTTCCTCTCTTCCCCACTCTCTGGGGTCTACATTGATGAACTAAAATGATTCATTAAGGATATTACTTAGGAGAAGATGGTTGTCTACTTCATTAGGCCCTTTATCACTCCTTTTATTTGCAAATGACATGATATTGTTGTCCTTCACTCTAGGGTGGTTACCAACGCTTCTTGATGTTCTAGGTTAAGTTTGTGATCTTCGACAATTGACAATCAATTTAAACCAAGATTATGATCTTTGATACAACCCTAGAGGCCTTCTCTAGGAGCGACTTGTAGAGATTACTAACTCCTGTACTTAGTGGTCCAAGTCACGCTTCCCACCTGAAGTATGAACTTTGACTCCCAACAATGGGTAGGGTATGCCTCATCAACCTTCCTTAGGAGACAATGCTTTCAGATTTACTTCTAGGACATACTATCTAAGTTGAAGCACTTTGACGTCCTCACCAAGCCTTTTGTTTTATATAGATTTGTGATTTGAGGTCCTAGCCTCAATATATAAAGTGGACTCACATTGAGAGGGTGTAAACTATCATTCTCCAACATCTTATACGGTGCATATAGATTGTTCCTTAGTATATTGTGCATGTAGAGTTTGGTCCACAATTCCTCTGCCTCGAGCCAACCTTCATCCATATCGTCTATCTTCACAAAGTACGATAGATGGAAAAGTCCTTTTTAGGATGCAAGAGATACCCCTTTCTGGCATTCTCCTCTTTTGAGAGACTTGTATCCCTTGGTCAATTGATTCATTGCCCCATTTGTTTCTTTGAGGCATAGTCATTTCTTTAGTGAATGGGTATTTTGATTGTTTGCGTCTCTCACTTTTCGATTTCCCTTGATATCTCTCCACCTCCCAAAGGAGAAAATTAATTTTACAATCAAGGGGATATTTGTAGGAGCTTCACCTAGGTTTTTTGGACTAAACCATTTGAGCCTTTGACTCCCAAGCTGTCCGTTTACATCAAGCACTTTCTCTAGATATTTGATGGGCGTATTGTCCAACCATGCTATCTTCACGTCCATTTGTTACATCCTTTTGGCCAACTTAGAGACTCCTGGTATAGTCGAGGGTTGAGGTAGATCCATAGTTTCCTTGGGAAGATTGGATCTACAATCATTGCTCTTTGTTGGAGTTAGAGATTAAGGAACACTTTATCTTTAGATGTCCTATCTATTAGGAGATCAAAGGGAGGTTCATTGCCTCTAGAGGGACTTAGAGAAATCTTTATCGACATTCTTTCTTGATGTCTAAAGCTATTTTATGACAACTACGTAGATTACCTCCTTTAATCCAATTTGAGGCATTGGGGTAGTGAAGCACCCCACAACCACTTAGTTGGACAACACTAGGACCATTTGATATTGCTCCCTGGCCTGCACCACTCAAGCTCTAGATCGTGCCACCTCGATGGCGCAGAGCCACTCAAGGGTGTGCTACCATGACATGTCACTTTTTCTGGGATGCATTACTAATTTCTTTCCTTCCAGTAGGGGTTCTTCGACCTGGGATTTATGAGTGCTTTTACTTCTTCATCCTCTGCTCCTACCACCATCATGAGCATGTTGATGTCACCTAGGATTACTCACTAGGGGCCTATCAGTCCAGGGCACTCTCCAGTGCACATTATTTGGTAAGTACATGGAGCTGACATCTGTACTATTAACTTGGATGAGTAGAGGAAGGCTACCTTCCTTCTCCCCTTGTGGCAGCTTCATTTTAGCTCAGGGTATATCTCTTTATGGGTTCTAACTTCTCCTTCACTTTTTGGTGTTTCCCTCCTTGGGACTAGGATTACTCACTAGGGGTCTATCAGTCCAGGGCACTCTCCAGTGCACATTATTTGGTAAGTACATGGAGCTGACATCTGTACTATTAACTTGGATGAGTAGAGGAAGGCTACCTTCCTTCTCCCCTTGTGGCAGCTTCATTTTAGCTCAGGGTATATCTCTTTATTGGTTCTAACTTCTCCTTCACTTTTTGGTGTTTCCCTCCTTGGGATAACCTATTTTTATGCCTATGTTTATGTCATTTCATTCCATGTTGCTGTTGGACTCAATTTTCATTTCATTTCATGTTGCTGTTGGACTCAACTTTCATTTCATTTCATTTTAAGGGTGCTTTTTGCAAATTGGCACCTGTCTTTTACTTGGCTATTGTTATTTGTTGTAGCCACTAGTCCCTTTGACCAATTGGCCTTTAGTGGACATCAATACAAATTTCAATTTCAATTTCAAAAGTTGCTTTACATTGATTTTTATTTGTAGATATTCTCCTTTCTTTGGCACCTCCTAAATTAAAATACTATATCAATAATTATTTTACTTTCAGTCCATTGGTTAATTGAAATGAATGATATAATTTGATTATTATAAAAATTTTTAGTCATCCTATGTTTGCTTTTTTAAGGCAGTTTTGCAAAACTCTCTGATTTCTCCTGTTTTTTTTTCCTTTTTATGGCTTTTTCAGGTCGCAGAGTTTTTTGAGCTAATGCTTGCAAGATTTTACCAATAGTTTCTCGATCTTCCCGATTTCCGGAGTTAATGACCCCTGTTGATTTTTCTCCAATGTTGAGTTTTGCTTCATTGTTCTAAGGAATGTCAGGGATATGCTTGCGAGAAAGTATATGCACATTTGAAGTCGTGTTACCACATGAAATTGTCCTTGGGAAATTTAATCCCAAGGGGTTCAGATGAACACTTAGGAAAACTGCCAATGTCACCTCACACAGTACCTCTTGCTTCGGGCTGGTGCTTATTAACCTCAAGGAGGCATCCCTCGTGAGCTGAAGTAAAAATGCTCATGCCCTACAAAATACTTAAATCTGCAAGATATGCTCCCAGAGATCTCCAACAACTTAGATTTATGCAATTAACTGCTTGACTGTAACAAGTACAATTCAGATTTACACTTAGAATATAGACTCAATTCTCATGTAAATATGCAATTATTCACTTCAGATCTGCAAGTCTAAATCTCAAAAATCAGCAAACAAATTTATTATATTTTCTTGTTTTTTACCGGTACCTTAAATTGAATCGGCATGGAGTCAAATAAGAGAAAATTGATAGGGTAGGAGATATACCTGAGGCCAATCAATTCAGAAAATTCCATATCAATCAATTGAATTCATCCTTAAACAAGAATTGGTAGCGAAAATAGTTTTACTTTTATTCCAGAGTTGTCAATACAAAGTATGAAGATATCAGCGTCGCACCATAAGCCGGGGATGAACTATCACTTCTCAAGTACTTGACCCACATCATGCTCAGGGACACAATCACATGAACACCATCAAATGACCTCCAATACTCACTCACAAATTCACTCATTCAATTTGACATAGAAGGACTCAGAAGTATGGAATTGGAATAGCAAATGGACTCAAGAAATAGCTGATGATTGTTTCAATCAACTCTCCATCTCTTATAGGCTGAGAATGGGAGTGTACAAACTACAAAGTAAGTGACCAAGAATAGAATGACTGAAAGCATGCCAGGAATAGAAGAAAGGAAGATAAAAGCATGCTGGGTGGAAAAACGAATCTCAAAGGGGAGGCGTAGGTGGGGTCAACACCAATTTCTGAATAAGCTTTTGCTCTGAGGAGAAAAGTCTAGAGCCTTCCTTGGATAAAGCTTTCTAGAAGTGCAAATCAACTTTGGAAAAGCTTGCTTAGAGTTCAAGTCGAGTCAAAGATATCCTTTCAAGTGGGATGCACTAGCCATGAGTGGATGACACATGTCAAGCAAGTTAGCTCATCCTTCACGATTCCTCTCAAGTGGGGTGAACTCCTCCATAGCCTCCAATTGGATGACACATGTCCACAAGTCGATTGGATCACATTTGTTGTCCTTGGGAAAAGCAAAAAGCACAGACTGATTTTTAATGCTAGAAAGGTGAATGCGAGGTACTATTCTTGAAAAGAGAAAAAAGAAGAAATCCTGATTTTCCATGTCCTTAGATCATCACCTAAATTGAACCATATGCATATTTCCATAAGGGGAATCTAGGAATATGATCAGATTCCAAAAATATCAACTTTCGTGAAATTTCCCAAAATAGCAAGTCTCAGTGCCTGAAGTTACCCTTTTAAGGCATTCTCCTCCCTATGCATGTGTTAGGTATTGCATGTCACATGTGTGCACGAGAAATTTGTTGAACTTAAGAAGAATGTTGCACCCTGTATTGGTATAAGTGTGAACTGATGCACTGAATACGACATCCCTCTGTGGGACACCAACAAACTTTGGAAATAGATCTTGGACTGATGGTGAACACTGGAACCAAGAAGATGTACTCACGCAAGTTCTGGTTTTAAGTTTTAATATTTGAACTTATATCAGAAAAGTCCAAATACATCTCTTTTCCAAAATATCATTCGACTCTATCTTCATGATATCAAAATTGTGCTGATCTTCACAGCACTGATGGGGATATGATTTGGTAATACTCTGCTTCTGAACTCCCTTGTATGTATTTGATTAGATTATGTGAATAAATAATGATACAGTTATTTGTCAAATGTTCAGCCATGCCCATTGAGTTTGTAATACACCATAATGTAAATGATGTAAATATCTTGTACAAATTCCTGGTGCAGAGCCAAAGGCGAAGACCTGTCTAGAGAATGATAAGTCAAGTTGTATTTGCATATTAAAATATATGTGCGTGTGCTGTAATTGCAAGAACCACTAGAGGGGCACAAGGGGATGCTATGAACCAACAAGAGGGGAAATTAGGGGTGCAAATATGACAGACTACATGAGTGAATTATGATGCCTCTCATACTCCACTAGTTGGGGGTAGCCTCTCATGTTATTCTCTTGTGTAAGATAGCGGGCAAGTAAAGATGGAAGTATGCATGTCATGTCCACTGTTTTGTAGTAGTGGGCATATGTGACAAAGGAATCTATGGCTTTGTCTGGCATGATTGTCGAGTTAGTGGAGCACTCCCAATATTCCTCCCACTTGTATTTGCAAGTCATTAGAGCCCTTATATTATTCTCCACCTGTCTTTTTCATTGATTGTATATAGCGGGTAAACAGGATGACATACCTTTTGAAAATATTGAGACATGATTCCTTTAGCAAGTGGAGTGTCCCATGTTGTGTTCCAACTTGAATATTCTCCCATCTTTGTCCTTTGTTCAACTATTTTCCTATAACAAGTTAAGTTTTCATTCCTTCACCTAAGTTTTCCAATGTTACATAGGTGTTATGTTTATGATTTCCTTCTGTTCTCTATGCTGTCCTTATGCCAACATTATGTTATAAGTTATAACCATGTGCCTTGTGCTGAGAGAACTTGTGAAGAAGTGTTATATTGCCCCATTTGCCATAGATTGCTAAGTGGCCATGGATTGAAGTATAGTCTAACTATACTGAGTTGTGAGAGAGCCAAACTTATCAAACTTGTTGATGGTTTTCCATTTTTCCTAATCAACTAGGTAAATGAAGGAATTTACTAAGCCATAGAGGTAGATGGAATTACCTGAGCCTGAGATTGAGAGAAGCTGAGAGGAAGGAGGGCAAGCGATACATTGAGCATTGGTGCAGATGCTGGGATATACCGAGGGAATTTATTGTTTTGGATGAGCTCTGTAGTGCTGCAATGGGTTAAAGTTGAGATAGATAAGGGAAGCTATAAGATAACTTTATTAATGTCAGAGCTGACGCTGCAATAGAAGTCAGGTCAATGGAGCTCAAAAGTGAAATTCAATATCCATAGAGAATTAATTAAAATTATCTTATCTTATCTTGGCCAACAGTAGTGGGAGTGCAAAACTAGCTTCTTTTGCTACTCTATCAAAAGCAGAAAAGGAACTAAGTCCAAAGCTAAAAGAAGTACAAATAAAACAAAAACAAAACCATGACACATAGATTTCGCCCATGATAGAGGCTTGTTGGCAGATTTTGCCCTTTCTGTTTCATAACTGGGCTTGGTGGTTGTATCTGCAATGGATACTCATGGTAGTACGTTGAATTGCTCCTTTGCAGTCAATTCTATGCGTACTACTTTTGTTACAGATAAGTATCTTCATCTTCTTGCCATGATGTATAAATTTTTTGTTGTAATTTTCTTCACAAATGTCTCGAGTACTGCTATTAAATCCAGTGGAGAGTATTTTCCATGTTTATGAAATTCATATCTACATATGATTGTATAAATCTATTTTGAAGACTGTTAGAAACCCTAAATTCAGTTGTAGGCCGGACTCTCACTGTAGATGATTGTATCACAGTCAATTTCAAATATTCTTGGTTACCAGAGTGCCTAGGCTGGTTTATAATCCATAGATCACTGCCACCCATGCTGAGACCACCTATTCCAGATGAATTTGTTTCTCCCCATCTGTAGATGAAATGAACTTTGAAGTTACAGATAAGGATATTACAGAATGGTATCTTCAACACTTGTTGAGATGTCTTTTCCCATTTGCATCAAGTTGTCAATGGAATAGAGAGTGAAATACAATCTGCTCTAATTTCCTAGGATCTTTTCAAGTTCTTTAGTATCCTTCCATTTCACTTATATAAGGAAAAAAATTCACAAGTGAGATAATTGACGAAGAAGTGTTGTTTGAGAAACTTACTTGACACTTGCAATTAAAGTCATACCTCGATCCTTGAAAGTAGGGTATGGATATGTTAGTGAACTTTAACTATCAATTTATTTTGAAACTTATGGAGATATGCACATATTAAGTCTAAAGAAATATTTTCTCCAAACTAACATTATACCTAAGTTGCACAATACGGAAAAAAACAGGTATGCATTTCTGAAACTGAAATGCATTGGAAATGTGACCCCCCAAAATTTGGAAGCGAGGCGTGATATATATATATATATATAATAGTGTGCTATTTTATAAATAGCACATTATATTGAAACTTTGAAAGAAAATATTATGAATAAATGAGCAAAGAACATTTAAATGACAAACATAAATGACAAGCAATGTTCCACCATCACTTATATTGGGATCTGATCATTAGTAGCCTTTGCCTCTCCCTTGATCCTCTAGGGACATCAGTCAACACCATCCAATTATAATGAAATTGCCTAATCGAAACTTAAAATATGGTGAAAAAGCTTAACATGCATTAATCGTGATTTTGGTTTTGAGTGAAGGGTATGTTTTGCTGAGGCCATGACAGAGGAGTTTAAAAATCAACACCAACAACATTGGGGTACATAAAGGGCTTGGTTATCTTGATTAAATGCCAATTCCATACCCTCATATGTGATATAATCTAATGAAAATGTTGCAATCTTGATTCCTACCAATCCTGAAATCCTGATAACTGTTAAGTCTGCTGAATTTTTGAGCGGGATATCCAACTCTACTTTCTCCACATGAAGTTTGATGAGGGTTGGAACCACTCTCAAATGCTGAAACAATTAATGGTAATGTTAAAAGTTCAAGTAAAAGTGGACATTTACTTTATCAAAGGATAAAAAGGAAAGATAAGCGAAATGTCAACTTTAACTTTAAATACACAATTATAACTTTAGCTATTATAGAGTTGTTTTGCATTTCACTAGATAACAATAGCATAGGAATGGATCACTAGAAATACACAATCTAAAGAGACACATCATTTATCTTGGGAAACCCTCATGGGGAAAAACTCCAGCAAAACTTCCTTATTATATAGATAGCCAATATAATGCCAGAGATAACTCAAACAAATGCAGAAAGTCATCTCCCAGAATAAGCCTCTCTCTCTCTCTCTCTCTCTCTCTCTCTTCTCCAAGCGCAGCTCGAAACTTGCTCCTCAATAAACAAGCGAGTGTGTGTCTAAATGGTAGTAACCTCCTTATACAGCTTTGTACGTGTGGAGGTGTCTTTTCAGCTGGCGGAGACCTTCTCCAATCACGGGTGGTTGACTACACCTTTAATATATTTTGGGGCCTCTTTAATATATTACGGGGCCAACTTCTTATTACGCCTATTACAATTATGTTTTGACCAATCCGCCAAAGTTTGGTCTTTTTAATAAGCTGGACATGATCAATTCTGCAATAGGGGATTGATCTATTGAATAATAGAACAATAATAATTAGAATACACTGCGGTTACATTATTTCAACCTCCCCCTTAACAAGAAGGAATTTATTCTATAACAACATCGGGGAGAGAGAGAGGGACAACATTAGGTGGGTGAGAAGACATCATCATCAATATCTTGGAACACTTGACTAAGCATTATCTATAAATCATCGAAGTTTTTCTCATCATCAACTACAACCACCGAGAGAACGGAGCATCATCAACACAACATGGGTGGAGTAGCACCATCATCTTCATCGGTATGAGGCAAGGTAACATCATCATCGTATCTTCGGCATTAAAGCTGAAATAATATCATCATCATCATCTTGACATTAAAATTTTGAAATAATATCATCATCATCATCTTCAACGGGGACTACGAGGAGGCTGAAGGCTGAAATAATATCATCATCATCATCTTCAACAAGGACTCAGGAGCTGAAGTGGCATCATCATCATCATCTTCAGCAAGAACTCAGGAGCTGAAGTGGCATCATCATCATCATCTTCATCAAGAGGCTGAAGTAGCATCATCATCATCAACTGCATTGACATGGATTAGTATAACACTAATACATCCTCATCATCAATAACAACACAACGCTGATACAACATCAAAAACAACAATATCACAGCACAAAGACTGGCAACACATCACAACAATTAAGCTGACACATCATCACAACAATTAAGCTGGCACATCATCACAACCATTAAGCTTGCACACCACAACAATTAAGCTGGAAAACACCACAACAATTAAGCTGTAATCACAACACAACAATTAAGTTGGAATCACAATACTAGACTGGCTTTACGTCACAACCATTAAGTTGGAAGCACAATACTTGGCTTGCTTTTCATCACAACAATTAAGCTAGAAGCACAGTACTAGATTGGTTTTACATCACAACAATTAAGCTGGAAGCACAGTACTCGGCTTGCTTTTTGTCACAACAAATAAGCTGGAAGCACGGTACTAGATTGACTTTACGTCACAACAATTAAGCTGAAAGCACAGTACTAGGCATATCTCAACACAATAGCTAGACTGGCTTTATGTCACAGTGATTAAGTTGGAAGCAGAGTACTAGGCATATCTCAACACAACAACTAGACTGGCTTTACGTCACAACGATTAAGCTGGAAGCACAGTACTAGGCATATCTCAACACAACAACTAGACTGGATTTACGTCACAACGATTAAGCTGGAAGCACAGTACTAGGCATATCTCAACACAACAACTAGATTGGCTTTACGTCACAACGATTAAGCTGGAAGCATAGTACTAGGCATATCTTACCACAACGATTACGCTGGAATCTCAGTACTAGACTGGCTTTACGTCACAACAATTAAGCTGGAAGCACAGTGCTAGACTAACATATCTCAACACAACACTACTCCCCCTTTCGAGGGAGGTCCTATCAGACTATACCAAGCTTATCTCGAAAGTGCTCAAACTTTACACGAGATAGAGGCTTGGTCAACACATCGACAACCTATTCATCTGTGCTAACATATTGGAGCTTTATGGCTCCTCTCTGCACCATGTCACGGATGTAATGATATCAGATCTTTATGTGCTTCGATTTGTCATGAAATACATGATTCTTTGTCATCTTTATGGAGCTTTGGTTGTCACATAGGATCGTGGTTGCTTCCATCTCTAGGTCAAATGGACCGGTCAACAACTTTTGAAGCCATATAGCTTCACAGCTGGCAGAACACGTAGCAATGTATTCTTCTTCCGCTGTACTGAGAGCAATGCTGGATTGCTTCCTACTCTGCCAAGAGATCATGGCTGATCCCAAACTGAAACAACATCTTGAAGTGCTCTTCCTGTCAGAGACACTTCAAGCCCAATCTGAATTAGTGTATCCACTCAATGTGAAATCATGATCTCCATCATAACCGAGACCACAATCTAATGTACCTTTAAGGTACCTCATCACATGTTTTGCAACAACTAGGTGAACATGTCTGGGTTCTACCAGAAACTGACTCAAGGTGTTCACAACAAAACAAATATC
>SNQJ01S0041815.1:0-20070 GCA_010110895.2 Picea sitchensis
AAATCTCAAAGCCACTCCAACCAAGCTAATAATTCCAAGCCAACCAAAGCTAACAAGCTCAAGAACCCCTTCTCCACGAGAGCTCCTCTCCTTTTATAAGTTGAAGAGGATAAGGTGAGGAGGTTAGGATGATCCCACTAAATTATGAAAGCGAGTAAGATCCAAACCATTCGGATCCCACCTCACCATGGAAGTTTCTTCTTCTAGAAGATTCGAGAAAACGATCGTTTTTCCCACGTGTAAGCATTCTCACACCCTTCTTATAGTGAAACCTATGAAATGTTTTCACCCTAGCTATGATGCAGCCTGCGAGAATCAGGCATTCTCGCACCCTAATACATAGGCAGCCTGCGAACTTCCTTTTTTTTATAAGGTTTTTACACAAGAAAATGTAACTTCTTTTCTCAGGAAAAGTTCTTCTCCCTTCTCTCTTCAGGAACTCAACCCACTGACCCCTCTGAAGGCAATAGATAGGTTTACATCATTAATATTCACAGGGTTGACGAAAACAATGTGTAACACAAGGCTGATTTTGAACCATCATATTTTGAATATGTGTGTACTAATGAGGTTTGGATGCATGAAATGCAAGAAGAGATAGATTATATTCACATGAATGATACTTGGGAGCTTAGAGAACTTCCACATGACAAGAAAATGATTGGTACTAAATGGGTCTACAAGACTAAGTACAATGGTGATGGGAGTGTTGAAGATTTGTTTCTAAAGGCTTCACACAGAGGTATGGAATTGATTATGAAGAAACATTTGCATGCGTAGCAAGACAAGAGACTGTTAGAATGATGATTTCATTACCAAGTCAGAAGAAATGGAGCATAAATCATATGGATGTGAAAAGTGCCTTTTTGAATGGGTACTTAGAAGAAGAAGTGTGTGTGGAACAACCACAAGGTTTTGAAGTGCAAGGAAAAGAACATCAAGTATACAAGTTGAAGAATTGTTTGTATGGCCTCAAGCAAGCACCAAGAACATGGTATGCTAGGATTGATGGATATTTTCAGGAGAGTTGCTTCAATAGAAGTAAAAGTGAACCTACATTTTACTACAAACAAGAAGGTAATGGTATTCTTATTTTATGTCTATATGTTGATGACTTATTATATATGCGTAGTAGTTCTAAGATGAAGGATGAATTCAAAATTTCTATGATGAATGAATTTGAGATGAAATCTTTGGGTCTCATGCAATATTTTATGTGTATGGAGGTTTATCCAAATGAGGATGAAATTTTCATTTGTCAAACAAAGTATGCAAAAGATATGTTGAAGAAATTTGATATGTTATATTGTAAACCAACCTCTACTCCAACTACTCATGGAATTTTGTTGTGTAGATATGATGGTGTTGAAATAGTTGATGAGGAAACATACATAAGTATTGTTGGAAGTTTGATGTTTCTAACCCACACAATACCTCATATTTCTTATTTAGTTTCTCTTGTTCCAAGATACATGACAGAGACATTTGAAATACATATGAAGGCAACCAAGAGGATTTTGAGGTATGTGAAAGGAACTCTAAATTTTGGTATTCATTACTACACTTATAAAAGGTTTAATCTTGTTGGATGACCGAAAGTCTACATATGGTAATTGTTTCTCTTTTGGTTTGGGTTTGAATAATTGGAGCTCAAAGAATAAAATTATAGTTTCACTTTCATCGACAAAAGTAGAGTATGTTGCAATCACCTTAGCATGTACACAAGCATTATGGCTTAGAAAAGTTATAAAAGAAATTGGAGAGAAACAAATTCATCCTACACTGATATTTTTTGATAACACTAGTGCATCAAATTGGCCAAGAATCTAGTCCATCATAGTAGGACAAAACATTTTGATTTAAATTATCATTTCATTCGAGATTTGGTGAAAAAGAAGGAACTAGAACTAAGGTATATAAAGAATCAAGAATAACTTGGAGACATTTTCACAATAAGAAAGGTAGCCCACAACAATGCACATGTGCACCTAGTGTTACATGAAATCTAAATGGGACAACGCCTTCCTCCAGAATTCATATATCTTCTCAATATCCCGTAACCAAATATCAAAATTGCATATAATTCATTCTTTGGAACCTCTACTACGGAAAACCTTTCTCTCTCTCCACTATAACCTTTATTAGCCTTTGACAATTATTTCCTTTGACTTAGGCTCTTCTAGCAATATTGCATGCCCAATCCATGGGTTTTGATAGAAGTTTGTGAATGATGCCCTAATTTGACTTTGGATTTGGTTCGCTCTCTATACTTTTTCAGTGGCCAAACCACCATCCTACTTGTTACTTCACATTTGGTTGGCTCTCTATAATTTATTGACATTTGTTCCGAAAAAATGATGATGGTAAGATAGATGTATTGTCTATTTATCATACCTCACTCCATAATATAGATGTAATAGATTCCATCAGTACTGTCTATTTGTAATGTGTGACGTCAAAAAAATGATAATGAAAAGACTCAGCACTCGTGACAAGATATAATGGCCCTGGGTGGTTTCGATTCCTTGTAATTTTTGGGGATTTTATCTAAACAATTGGTCAAAATCGGCTTATCTGTTCTCTGCATACAAACTCATAATTTGACTGTAGTGAGAAATATATTTATGTTTTTCAAGCACCCAATGAAATATCTGAGTTGGTGTCTCAACTATGTAGATCGAACCTACAATAAAATAATAATAATAAAATTATCTAGGGTTTAAGAGATGTTATCATGACACAAAGGTTTTTTAAATCTTTAGATCATTGGTAAGATTTTGCAATAACCTAAAAAATTAGATAAAAGTGACTGGAAAATTCAAAAGGGTTTTTGATGGGAAGAAATTAAAGAAAAAGGTCACATGGATGCAGAGTCAATTTAAATATGGTTTATTAATAAGATTCGTCACCATAGAAGGTTGACTGGGGGGTTTTCCCTCACCATGGACTCTAAAATGAACGGATATGAGATAGCTAGGGCTTCTTGGTTAAAGGAGGATTTATCAGTTATATGTAAACAATCTAACACATACTAAAAAATTCAGATAAATTCAATTATTTTTTCTTCTAATAAATTTAAATTAAAAGGAATAATGAGTAAAACACTTCATACCATTTTTCGCAGAACCACCCTACACCATCAAATAAAAATTAAATCCAAATAATTTCAGCAGAACCACGCTACACCGTCAAATAAAAAATAAATCCAAATAAACAATAAATAAGAGATTCAGTAAGAGTTTTCATTTCCTTTTATAGATGAAGAGGAATTCCTAAACCATTTACAAAACCCCATTAAAATCATTGAATCATGATCAAAATAATATTTAAATATGCTCTTGGAATAAAATAATGATCTTCTTTCTTGGACAAGGTCAAATAATAATTTTCTTCCTTAGAAAAAGTCTAATCATGATAAAATAATAATTTGCATGCTGCAACCCCTTAGACGAGGGTAAAAATTGTCAAACTACCTCAACATCTTTCTCCATTAATGAAATAAATCACGTGCCAAGATGCAATTCTCCCTTCCTCTTAAGTTGATATATTAAACATGTGATGCAATAAAAACGGGGTTCTACATGTGTGCAATTGGTCCAATAACACTCCATTGTGAAATGTATACCTAGGATGATGGGTCTAACAACTTAGAAAATCAAGAGTTGGTAGGTAAAGTGACAATTTCATAGTAAACATCACATTTTAATCTAATTTTGATAGTTTCCTAAGTTTTACCGTGAAAAGTGTTAATAGTTTTAAATAATCCCACTCCTAATAAAAACCCATATTTCCTAAGTTTTTTAGGGGGAGGATAGACAATTTAGTGAGATAAGCTATGAAAGGGAAAGAGGTGATGTTTATGTGATGACTCTCAAAGTCCTACACATGTATAGGTCAATTTTTTAAGTTTCGTGTGCCTCTAACTTTATTTTATCTAGGAGTCTTTTACAATATCCTTCTAGATGAGCCTTACTACATTGGTTTGCACACACTTTCCCTTTCTTTTCTCAATATTACTTTTTCTTTAGATACACATGTTTCTCTTAAAAGCTTGAAAGGGGGGACCATAGTGAAATGGTTGTACTTTACTTGTTTTGACTTTGCTCTTCACATCTTTATCCTTCATGTCTTTATTTGATTTAGGCTTTCATGATTTCTACCTTTCCTTTTGACCTTTGAGTAGTCATGCATGACAAACACAACTATTTTTATTGTGGATAAGAATGAGTGATATTTAAGGAAATTGAAATTTCTTAGTGTGATTAGGATATGGATTGAGGTACCTAGTCTAAACACCCAAGTATTTTGAGTCATCTTATAAGATGGGAATACTTCTAACCAAAAAACATGTTTCCCATGGTAACACTAAGCAATTGAGAAAACTTGTATGCTATGAAATTCTAGTCAACAGTTGTAACATAGCCACAACTTTATGACATGCCAAGGGGTTATATCATCATGTCTAAACAAACATTACACATGGAGTATCTATGGAGTGAATTGAATCACCAAGGTGTATCTCAACATTTGAACTAATCACATCATGGTTCATCAATATGGCATCATGTCAGATTGGAGAATATGGAACTAGTCATAGATGAATGAAAGATCGTACAAGTAGGTACATGATACAATTGTAAGGATATCCAAAGTTTTCTACCATTGAGAGACTAACCAACATACCAACACAAAGAGGTGATGACCCAAGGCAATGAGAGGTACGTTGAGGAGTTTAAGGAGTTATCTCACCCCTATAAAACAAAACCCTTTTACAAAGATACATAATGAAAGATAATTCAACAAATAGATGATGGTTCAACAAGAATATGAGTTCCTTAAAGGGCCAATGGGATCATCAATTTACCTTGCATGCTTTATGAAGGATAGTGTTGTTTAGTCGAAGGCCTATACTACAAAATTCAACATGTGTACTTCTCGATTGAACCTTTTTGATAGGCTACCTAGTTCCCCAAATTGAGATTGTATGCAAACATTACACTCGGGGAAGTGTCAACTAACCACATGAGGGCCTACAAACCTTTTGGTGTTTCATCTTCTCAGGTTAAGGTTTTTTATGTTTAGGGTTTTCTCATTGATGATTTATCTTAACAAGATTTTTTCTCCTCTTTGTAATCAACTTATTGCAAATGACGGTAGCTGACACATCTATTTTTAGGGTTAATCTACCACCATTCTAACTAGTCTTGCAGTTTACAGTATTTTGTATTCCATTTATAAGTTCAACAATATTATTGTGTTTCTTGCAATATCTATGTTTGTTTAGTTGTTATATCTATTCCTTCATTTCATTCTCAACATAATCCATATCAATCAAGTGAAAGAGAAGAACCCTTATGATGCCCTTCCTTAATGCATTAGTAAGAAAATTTAGAACCCTTCCAAGAGGAGCACTAAAGCACTTATTTTTCCTTCTTCTTCAAAGCAATATTAACTAAATTTATTCTAACCCTTGAAAATGCTACAAAACATCACACAAAGAGAATTAGATGCACAATAAACCTCAATCGCCTCGTTTTTCATTAATCTCCAATGATTTTAAATGGAGGAAGAATTTTCCTTTTATAGGTGAGATTCCCCTTCAATTACAATGTAAAATCATGTGTTATCTATAATCCACGAACTACAAAGCCATTTTCTTGGTAAAACCTCCATAAAGTTACAACCAATAATAGAATAATCCAATAATATGCTCTCAAGGTATAATGTTCCTCTTAGAAAAGATCAAATACAATATCACAAGGTACCATGTCCCTCTTAGAAAAAGGTCATATACAATATAAAAATCACCTGTAAGGACCAAGTAGAATCCAAGGGATGTGTATCCCTCAATAAAAGTGCCAGTGTGCACATAAATGGCCCAAACCAAGTCAAATATTCCAAATTTTACTTCCTCCATCCAAGGAATGGTCTAAGAAGTCTACACTCATCCCAATATATAACACCTACTCGAATAGATGGGTCTATCTTCTTAAAAAGACATCAATTGGTAGCACATAATGACATACTTCAACACATCATAACAAAGGATTTAGTTTTAGTACTTTCCTAAGTCTTACCAAGGGGAACAATGTAGACCCTCACACACATGTCAAATACTTAGACACCCACATTTCCCAAATATCTAGGTAAAATCCATGTGATAATAATGATTTATAATGATGAAAGGGGAAGGGGAACTTTGCATTGAGTTACCATCCTAAATGTTGTTTCCTACTACCCCTTTAGCGTTTTTCTTTGAATGTTCACTTTATTGAACAAGTCCCTTTTATTTAGATATTCATAGACAAACTAGGGATAGGGGCATTTTCCTCACAACAAGGGACATTATTCAAGATTAATGATTGGATTTTAATTTTGTTATTTACCTCTGAGCCTTAGTGGCTTTGTTTATTTCCGGATTTTATATTTGACCTTTCCTTTTAAACTTTGACAAATCATACATAACCAAGATAATGTGTTTTTTTTATTTGAATGGAATGAATGAATTAATAAGGTTGAAAGTGGTTATCACAATTGGGATGTTGATAATTCTATCTAGCCTAGACACCAAGTGATATAGGTTACCCAAGAAACAACACACTTCTAACATAAAAACATGTTCCTCAAGGTATTATGAGGAAATTAATATAACCATATAGCATTATGAAATGGAAAAAAACAATCATTATGTGTTTACCACTTTATGATGAGTTAAGAATTTCTATCATCAAGTCCAAACATGCATTGATACATGGAATGTCATATGAAAGCATCAATACATGGAATTTCGTATGCAACAAACTGAGAACCCTACCACATGTGCATCTTCCATCTTAGGAGTGGGGACACAAATGAGCCACACCATGGTTGAGCTATTTATCAATAATATTATAGATATAAATTAATAAGAATATTTGGATCAACGTATATGAGCATGAAATCTCATGCAATCAACACCATGACACCCTCTCTAGGTATCCAAAATTCTCACCCTTGGAGGGGGGTAACATTGGCTCCTACTCGATGATATGCACTCTATGCAAGAGTGTATGAGAACTCTAGAATATCCACAAAGATGTGACCTATGCATAATGGACATTATAAAATGATGTAAAATTATGGGGTGAATTGATCTAGGTGGATATTGGTGGCTACCCACCTATTCCAACTCGCTCCTCTTGTCTGTTTTTAGTTCATCACGTTCTTATGTATTTCTTTGTAATTATGGGTTCTACACTTCTAGGGTTGTCTGAAGCCCTACACATCTTCCAAGTGGATACTGGTGGCCTCTCACCTAGTCCAACTGGCTTATTTTGTATGTTTGCATGTCATCACATCTTGTTGTACTTCCAGGGCCGTTTTGGATCCCTTAACAATGTTTTTTTTCGCTCACCACAATCAAACTATAGACTAAGTAAAAGTTTGAAGGTGAAATGTGTAGCTCTCTGAAATACATTTCCAATGGGATATCACATGTGTAAAACATAGGTCGTATGAAAACGTTACGACCCCGAGAAGTTGAGGTACCAACTTATCCATAGGGGCCCACATGACTTTCGGTGTTTCACCTCCTAGGGTTAGGTTTTTGGATGTCTATGGTTTTGAAATTTATGAATAATATAAAAAATGCCTCTAGAGCCTCATTGTAATCAGTCTTCTCAGATGGATGCATGTAGCAACCACATCTCTTCTCAAAGATAGATACCACCATTCGAGCAAGTGTTTCAGTTCTACAGTTTAACATTTTCAACCTATTCTCATGTATCCAATAGAACATATTGTTCACTGGATATCTGTGTTATTATTCATATCTCTATGTTTAATGTGTTGAATCTATTAATCAGTTGGTTCTACTCCTAAATCCAGATGACTGGTATCAGAGCGACCTGCTCTTCATTTATTTTTCTTCATGCATTTTCCCGAAAATATCTAGGTACAAGAAGTTGGGACTCAAACCAATCGATTTGTTGCAAGATCGGTCGTGTCGATCCTAACAACAACCCATGGGGGTAAAAAATAAAGATGATGGAACATGAGATGCTATTAAAATGTTGCTCGAGGAATCCCTTGTGTGACAAGGGAACGGAATGATGGACAACTTTGTGCAGATCCTTCGATGACTACCCACAGGAGAAGCATACTCATCAAGCGGCCATGCAACCCCCTTCAAGGTACAGGTAAATTTTGATATTCCATTATTTGAAGGACTGATAGATGCAGATGCTATAGAAAAGTGGTTAAATATCCTTGAAGGGTATTTTTTGGTCCACAAATTTTCCGATAGGTAAAAGATTACTTTTTCACTCCTTAAGTTTGTCCTCCATGTTAAGGACTCGTGGGATACTTACTCTGACCAAAGGGTTGTAAAGGAATCTGCAATATTTTTGGTGGCCCCTAAATGGGATTCCTTTCAGGATGCCATCAAATAACAATACTCCCCTGTTGGAAGCTATGAGCACTAGTACACCAAATGGACCACCCTGTGTCAAGAAAGGGACCAGACAGTACAAGATTTCACCAACATTTTCCATACCCTGTGCACTAGACTGGGTATCAAAGACTATGAGCATCATCTGGTGCTCAAATACCATAGTTTTTTTCATAGATACATTCAAACATAAATTGAGTTTCTGGACATCGCCTCATTGGGCACAACTTATAGATACGTTGTCGAGATCGAAAATAAATTTAAGCATAAGAGGCAAGAGTTTGGATCTACAAACTCCTCACAGCTGAAGTAGGGAAAAGGTGACCCCAAACCACACAACAAGGGACCGAGCCGATATTGTTTTTCTTAGGAAAACCAGCCCAAACCGCAACACAAGAAGGGCAATGAGAATATGAAGAATGACACAGGAAAATGGTGTGAGTACCATAAAATCTCTTGGAACAACACTAAAGAATTTCTCTCTAAGCAGTCACTCGTGGCCGAGGTGAAGAATCTCAAGTCATAGACTGATTCCTATTCTGAATAAAATCCTGAAGGAGGGAAGCGGATTATCAATGTTGAACCCACCATGATCACTACCCCCAAAGTCTGACCAAGTGAACCAGAATAAATAGAGGAAGGGGAATGCCTCTTTCACTCATAGATGTGGGTCAAGGGGGTTCCGTTGCATTTCATTGTCGATAATGACAACCAGGAGAACTTGATTTTAATAGAAGTCATCAAGTGGCTAGAACTACCAATGACACTGTACCCATAGACCTACACTATCGACTAGATTTTCCAAGTAAGATATCTCTGTGTCAGCCAACAATGTCGTCTTTCCTACAACATCAAGCCTTTCAAAGATGAGGTATTGTGTGATATTGTTCCCCTTGAAGTTTTTGATGTTCTTTTAGGACAACCATATTTGTGGAAGTGTCATGTTGTGTATGAGTATAGACCCTGCAGTGTTATTATTACTTTGGGTAGACAATTATATAGGATATTGGAGGTAGTGTCACCTATTTTTATTTCTTTACTCTTTTCTAAGCAATGAAGTAAGGTCATTTCAAAGACCAATAATTTTGTCTTCTTTGTGATCCATTTTCATAGTAAGAAGAAGGTCGCTACCACATCCATGTATTATACACAGAGCCTCTCTTTGCAGCAGAAGAAAGTGGAAGAGATCATGGAAGAATATAGAGAAATCTTCTCCTCACCCACCGGGGTACCGAAAAACTTCCAAGTGAAGCATCCAATTTATCTGACCCCCGATGCACCTATACCTAATGGACCAGTTTGTCATCACTCAATGATGGAGAATGATGAAATCAGGCGTTAGATACAAGAGCTCCTTCAAAAGGGGCACATCATACCCATCTCCTCCCTTTGCGGAAGCCCAATTGTATTGGTGTAGAAGAAGGATGGGACTTGGCGACTCTGCATTGATTACAAAGCCTTAAACAAAATCATAGTTAGGAACATGTACCTAATTCCTCAGATTGATGACCTTCTTGACCAACTCAAGGAGGAAAAATTATTCAACAAGATTGACCTAAAGTCTGTCTACCACTAGGTTCCCATCGAACCAACTAATGTATGGAAGACAACCTTCAAATCAAAATAAGGTCACTTCGAATGGTTGGTCATGCCCTTTCGTTTAAAAAATTAACCAACCACTTTCATGAGGTTTATGGATGATGTATTGAGACCCTTCACCAACTCCTTTGTGGTGGTATATTTTCACGACATCATCATCTTCATTAGAACTTGGGAGGAGCACATGTAGCATATTCAATAGGTTTTGAGCACTCTATGGCAGCACAAGTTATATGCCAACTTGGAAAAATGTTCTTTTGTCATGAATGGGGTCCAATACTTGGGATACATTGTTGATGAGAATGGGGTACATGTTGATCCAGCTAAGATCCAAGTCATCCATGACTGGCCAGCCCCGACCACACTAACCGAGCTTCAGAGCTTGTTGGGACTGGCCAACTTCTATCGACGGTTCATGTTGGGATTCTCCCATATTATATGGGCTCTCATCCAGGTGACCAAGGGTAGTGGTAGGGAACATTTTTTGTTGGGGAAGGAACAAGAAAGAGGATTCCATGATCTAAAGCATCACTTGTGCTCATCTCCAATACTCTCCTTGCCTGATCTGGAGGAATCGTTCGAGATTGAGACTAATGCATCTGAGTATGTTGTAGGTGCAGTCCTCACTCAACATGGTCATCTGATAGTATACCATAGTGATACACTCTCAGATACTGTCTAGAAATACCCCTCCTATGACAAGGAAATGTATTCCATTGTACAAGCCTATCATTAATGGAAAAATTATATTCTGGGAAAGGATATGATCATCCACACCGATCATAAGCCTCTATATTTCATACAGACATAGGGGCAATTGTAGAAAGAATGCCATACGAAGTGGTCCACCTACCTGCAGAATTTCCATATCAACATAAATTATAAGACAGGGATCTCAAATTGTGTCGTTGACTTCCTCAGTCGACCTCTTGTGGCTACACTCACCATTGTGCTCCATTCATGTGGACATGAGGCATTTGAGTGGCCCCAAATTTATGAGAAAGATATAGACTTCACCACCACCTATTAGATCTTGGGTATAGGAACGAATGTCATTGATTTTCACATTTAGGATGGACTATTTTTCCATCTAGGTCATCTCTATGTTCCTACAAGAGAGCGTGAAAAGATGATCTAGGAATCCCACTACAGTCGAGTGACAAGACATTTTGGTGTGGAGAAAACTCTTGTTATTCTTTAGAAACATTTTTATTGGCCAAAACTTCGATGGGACGTGAACAAGTATATCATATCTTGCACTGCCTCTGTCATTTCCAAGCTACTCATCAAGAAGCAAGGCTTATACACCCCTCTTCCTACTCCCGAGAAGCCTTGAGAATCCATCTCCATGGATTACATGCCTAGCCTTCCATCCACCAAGAACGACAATGATTGTGTCTTTCTGTTCATTGATCAGTTTTCAAAGATGGAAATCCTCACCACCTACAAGAAGAATATCATAGCAGCATATACTGCCAAGATATTTTTCGAATGAGTGTGGGTCCATTTTGGGATACCATAGACCATCATCTCTGACCAGGACAACAGGTTCCTCAACACATTTTGGTTGAGTCTCTGGTCATTGTTGGATACCAATCTCACTAAATCCACTGCTTTCCACCCCCAAACAGAAGACCAAACATATTTCATCAATCGGATGATTGTGCACATCCTATGCATGTACAACTCTAAGAATTCATGTACATGGGATGAGAGTCTCCCCTATGTTCAACATAGTTACACCAAATCTCTCCATATCTCCCCTGGCCATAGCCCATTTTAGGTGGGACTGAGATTCCAAGCCTTGGGTCCCATTGATGTTGCACTACCTCTTGCCACCACACAGACAAAATATTCCCATGTTTAGTATGAGACCAACAAAGCTACCGGATTCATTGGGTGGATTCAGTATATCCGCCAATAGGTCCAGGAGATTCTGCATAAATCCAATGTTAAGTAAAAGAAGCACCATGATCAACATAGTTTACCACACCAGTTTCAAATTTGAGAGAACGTATGGTTACATTTGCAGAAGGAGCATCTCACAGGGCCCCATGGGAAGCTCCACCCACTTCGCTATGGGCCTTACACTATTAGCAAGGTTTTGGGTAGCAATGATTTTGAGGTCAACACTCCACCCTTCCTTGGCCTACACCCAGTGTTCAATGTGGACCTCCTTTAGCCATATTTTCCACCATTATTGGACACCTCATAGATCATAGAACAACTGAAACCAACTAAGATAAACCCTGACTGCATGGAAAAATCCTCCACTAATCATATAGTGGACACACAGGTCAAGGACACTCACCAACAATGGATCCAACTTTATCGAGTTATGAAGTGTAACACACTCACCCCCTTAAATACTCTTTTACAGTAGGGTGGGGATTAATATATATATATTTTTTCCCTCCAACTATCTCATCTCGAATCATCTCTAGGGTTCAACCTCGAGAGATATGGTCCAGTCATAAATCTTTTGAATATCTGGCATAATCCTCGTCTAACCTATCGACTAAGGGAAATTTCAGCATTTGGGGTTTGGGGCCACTTTAACTCACAATCCTCCTGAAACATCAACTCAAATCTCATGGTTCGGATGACCGAGGGCAGTCCTGTAGGATCCATTGATCCACAGTCTAGGTCTCTTTGTGACTTTGGCTTCAGGAGACTTGGGATAAATAACACGCAATCTCCCCAATGCGCAAACTTCGAACTCGTCGATTCAACTTTCTCATGGGCAACGGTCAGGATAACCCTTGGTTTCCTCTGAGAGGATATCACTCGTTCATCCCTCAGACATGGGAATACCTTCCCTTCTGATACCTTCACATCAACATTTTTCTATGATTTACATTGAACAGGTTAGGGACTTATCCCTGGAAACTCACATGGCAAGGGGGTCTAGGAGAGGTACCCTTCCTCATATGGGTGGTTTCAGGTCGGCACGAGATCTTCTATCTCTTTTGTGAGATGTTCTATGCCTGAGAAATCCTTCAAGGTTAATATGGACATACGTTCTATCAGCGGCGAGTGTGATTTCACAAGGAGATAGAAATATATGCATAACATAACCATTTCACACAGAAGATGATTGTAAATTGTACGTATATATATAAGACCAAATAATCATTCATCATTCTAGTTCAACAATTTAAGCAAGGAAAAGACTTATCAAAACCAACCAATGTGAGGAGACTACTGGAAGGGGTGTCTGTTTCCACCCAACCATAGGCTCAGTCACTCCAAATGGATTTACCACTAGTGAACCCCGAGCTAGACCATGATTCTCTACAACACAGCCTTTTCTTCTCGCTCAACCATAGTAGGGACAGAGGTTACTCTCCTCTTCCCACAGGATCCTGACAATGGTCTACACAATACCAAGCAAGGAGGACTAGCCTCATTTATCATCTTGTATCAAAACCTTCTCTTCCATTTCTTGTATCTAGAATGCTTAGTTTTCGAATCTTCCTTGAATCTCCGAGATTCACTTCCCATCTATGCGCTCTTTGAATGAGTGTTTTTCCTCTACCCTCCACACCTTCCTTTCTCTCCTCTTTCAGCAAGGTCACATGTGGCTCAAATTCCCAGTCTGCAGTCAGGTATGGAAGCCTTATAGATGAGTGTTATGCCCCATCCCCTCATTAACTCTTGAGGAGGTCTTCCCACCCACTAGGCTCTAGCCTGACTGTAATTCATTTATGGGTTAGAGAACAGTTTTGGTCCTCAGCAATTAAATTCAGTAAGGACTGGTTTGGTGAATATTAACACAACCATTCCTAGTCCCCTTCACCCTCTCTTCATGTAGCATCTATGGTATTTCCAAGTACACCCCCCCTCTAGTATTCATGCAACACTTGTCCATTTTCTTAGTAATTAATTAGGTTCACATTTGTTTACCTTTCAAACAAAGTTCCATTGAATCAATATTCACACATTTAAATTTTTCCATAGTCTCTTGGCCATTTGTGGTTATATTTACAGGTTGGGGGAAATAGGGCGTTAAATTTCCCTCCCACTTAAAGGAACATTTTCCTCTATGTTCTATCTATTAAGATATCCTATATGTACAGAAGTGAACAAAAATGGGTATGCATGTCTCATGGAATCCTCCATTTCCCATGTGGCCTCATCTGGGCCAAAGTGTTTCCACTACACCTTGACCTGTGAAATGGTTTGGTTCCTGAGTGGGGTTTCCTTCCTATCTATTATGCCTTGAGGTTCTTGTAGGAATTGTCCCTCTAGTTCCACCAGGATTGTAGACCAGTCAATTATATAATTAGAATCATGTATGTATTTCTTCAACAATGAAACTTGGGAAACATTATGTGTTTTTAATGTGGGAGAGAGTGCTAGTCTATATGCTACATGTCCCACTCTATATAGATATTCAAAGGGTCCATAAAACCAAGGTGCCAACTTGGCACAATCTCTCATCCTCGAGGAACTTTTCTTGGGCTTAACCCTGAGATAGACATGGTCTCCTATATTGAATTCTTCGGGGGTTATATTTCTATCGGCATAATGTTTTTGTCTATCCTGAGCGATTTTTAGATTTTTCTTTATCTGAATCACTTGTTGTACCATTTATTTCAACATGTCAGGTCCAATTGTAATTATGTTCACGGGATTTCTCCAGCTGAATGGAGTGTTGCATGGCCTACCATAGAGGACTTCCAAAGAGCTCATCTTTAGTGATTCTTGGTAGCTGTTGTTGTAGGAAAATTCCACCAGGGGTAGGTAATCTTCCCACTTTTTAGGTTGATGCATTACATGCATCCTTAGCATGTCTTCTAATATTTGGCTCACTCTTTCCATATGTCCATCAGTTTGAGGATGATAGGCTGTTCTAAACAATAATTTGGTCTCTAGACCATCCATCAAGGATTTCCAAAAGTTTGAAGTAAATTTTGTGACTCTGTCAGACACGATCTCCTTAGGCATGCCATGTAGTTTGAATATCTCCTTCATGAATATGTTGGCAATATATATTACCTTGCAAGTCAATTTTACGGGGATAAAAAGAGCGAACTTTCTCAATTTATCCACCACTACCATGATGGCGTCATTTTTCCTCGTCGATGTTGGTAATCCGGTGATGAAATCCATGGAAATGGTATCCAATTTCCATTCCTAGATTGGTAGATGTTGTAATAATCCTAATGGGTGTCAGTGTTCTACTTTAACATTCTAGTATTCTAGACATTTAGCTAAATACTCAACTATGTCTTTCTTCAATCCAGGACAATAGAATTGTTTCCTGGTGGTCGTGACCATCTTCTGATAGACTGGATGGATGGTGTATGGTCTCTTGTGAAATTTATCCATTATGAACCTCTTCAAGTCGTCAAAACTTGGAATATATAACCTGTTTTGATAAGTCAACAGACCTTCATCTACAATCTGTTAGCCTTCATACTTTAGCCTTGCGGGCTCTTTCTCTAGGTATGAGGTCACAGTCTGGAAGAATGCATCTGTTTCTTGTGCATTCCTAAATATTTCAGTCACATTCGTTTTGAAGGTTCTCACTACTACCAGGTGAGTTTTTTTCATACTTCTGCTAAGGGCATCGACCACCCTATTTTCCTTTCCTTTGATATGTTTTATTTTGAAATCAAATTTGCTAAGGAGGGCCATCCACCTAGCTTGTATAGCATTGAGTTTTGGTTGGTAAAACAGGTGCCTCAATCCATAGTGGTCTGTCATAAGTACAAATTTCCTACCCAGGAGGTAATGCTTCCACATTTTCAAAGCGTGCATTATGGCAGCCAAATCTAGATCATGGGTCACATAGTTGACTTCATGCTCATTCAATTTTCAAGATTAATAGCAAACTACACTTCCTTCTTGCATAAGGACTCCTCTGAGTCCTTCCTTGCAATAATCTGTGCACACAAGGAAGTCATTATCGGGATCAACAATCTTCATCGCAGGTGCATGGGTCAAAAGGTGTTTTAGTGACTAAAACCTTTCTTCACATTTTGGTGTCCAAATGAATTTAACCCCCTTCCTATGGAGGGCAGTGATTGGACAACGAACCTTCGAAAACCCTTTTATAAATATCTTATAGTATCTTGCTAAACCCATAAAGGATCTGAGATCTGAAACATCCTTTGGGATAGACCATTCCATGATGGATCTAATCTTGTCAGGGTCTACTGCTACCCCTTCCTCAAATATGACATGGCCCAAGTAATGTATTTTCTTTTGGAAAAAGTCACACTTGTTAAATTTGGCATAGATCTGATGCTCTCTTAGCACTTGAAGTACAAGTCTAATATGTTCCTCATGTTCCTCTCTATTGTTGGAGTAGATTAAGATATTGTCAATAAAAACCAATACAAATCTGTCTAGGAATTTGCTAAGTACATTGTTCATCAAGCACCTAAAGGTGGCAAGGGCATTGGTTGATCCAAATGGTACTACCACAAATTCATAGTGACCATATATTGTCCTAAAGGAATTTTTGTGGATGTCTTCATCCTTGATTCAGAATTGATGGTATCTAGATCTCAATTCAATCTTTGAGAAAATGGAAGCACCCCCCAATTGATCGAACAAGTCATCAATTCTTGGTAAGGGGTACTTGTTCTTTATGGTTGTCTTATTGAATTGTCTATAGTCTATGCACAGTCAAAGTGTACCGTATTTATTCTTCAGAAACATGACCGGTTCTTCCCATGGAGACACGTTGAGCTAGATGTAGCCATTGTCCATCATTTCCTTTATTTTGAGTTTGAGCTCAACTAGCTCGGGTGTGCTCATCCTACAGGGTGTCTTAGACATTGGCACCACTCCTGGTGCAAGTTCTATTGAGAATTTAATGTTCCTCCTCAGAGGTAGACCCAACACCTCCTATGGAAACACATCTCTATAATATCTTAGTATGGAGTGGTCTTCTAGGATTGGTCTGTCATCCTCAACATATTTTAACACCTGTATTGCATATAGAGGGCATCCTTTTCTGCAATACTTTTTCATTTGAAGGGCTGATATTTGTCTCACCGAGACAAGTTTCTAGATCCCTTAGAGGGTCATCTTTCTCCCTTCTTCATTTACAAATTCTAAGGTTTTATGGTAAAAATCTATCTTAGTTTTATATGCATCTAGCCAATCCATACCAATCAACAGATCATATGATCCTAGGGGAAGTACGTTAAGGGTAGCTTGGGTGAGCAATCCGTCCACCATGAATTGGCAAGCCGGTATGACCTCTACTATTTTTCTTTTAGTGCTAGTGGCTAACTCTACCAACCATGGCTTATCATGTTTACATGGATACAATTTACACTTATCAACAGTTTAAGGGGCCACGTAACTCAAATTTGAACCAAGGTCAATTAAAATAGATACTCAATGGTTGGAGATCATACCTTCCATCTCCACCACTCAAGCTTGGTGGTTAGCTTGTTTATTATCCATGGATGCATAAATCCATGGTATACTCCTGCCATTTCATTGACGGTGGTAGATTCTTGGATTTTGTAAACTCTCCTAATGTTCTATTGTCTGTGCGAACAATCCCTCAATATATTTTCTTCTCCACAACCCCAACATTTCAAGGGTTCTTTATTTGGGTTATCAGACTTTCCTAGGGTTGATACAAAAGTTTATTTTTTCTCTGGGAGGGGAAATTATGCTCATGTACACTTGGGGATTTAAACCCCTTTTTCTGGAACCCTAAACTATTCTTCTACTTCCAGCCCTCACAAGGTTATGTCTGAGGGACAAACTATTCATAACAATATCTTTCCTTCCAGATAGTGTGTTCTAGGGTATTTGGCTTGTCAAACTCAATTTTGTTTTGATAGTCCTTAGGTAAACCACTAATAAATCATTGCACCTTTTCCTTTTCCACTTTTATGTAGGGTACATATCTTAGCAACTCAAGGAATCTACTGACATATTCCCCTATTGTGAGTTGTCCCAGCTTGAGTTCATAGAACTCTTTAGTCTTATAGTCAAAATATTTTTTTGATAGATACTTGTTCCTTAAGTGTTTCTCAAACTGTTTCCAAGATAGGTCCTCTTCATGGATTCCTTTCACATTCTTAATTTCTTCCCACCAAGTGGAAGTCGTTCCATTCAGTTTGAAAGTGGGTACTCGAGCCTTCAAGTTTTCGGAGAAATCGTGGACTCTGAAATACTTCTTTAGTCCAAGAATCCAGGCCTCCACCTCCTCTCCTTTCTTAATCTCATCGTTAAAAGAGGGTGGTTTGGCCTTCCTAAATTCTTCGAGATTATCACTTTTGGAATGATTTTGTTTATTCCTTTTCCTTTGAAAGTGTGAACTAGTTCTACTACCAGAAGATCCCTTTGAGTCGCCAGTTTCCTTCCCAGAGGATTTTTCCAATGCTTGTCCCCTGTCTCCAGGTTGGACCTTTCTCGAGGTACTCCTCCTAGTGTGGCCAATTAAAGGACCACATTTTTGTATCTCAAGTGGAATTCGACTCCTCTTTGTCTGTCATCAGTCCACATGGCTAGTGTCAGGTCCCTACTGCAATTGTCTTTGTATGTCGGATAAACTCTGCAGAAAGACTGCATTAATTTGCGTTTGCTTCTCTTGCTCTTTTATCAATCTCTCATTGTCGGCATTGCATCTCTATAATTTGGGCATGAGACTCCTCATAGTCTCAGCCAAGTCTGGAGGGGTCTCTACTGCCCTCTTCTCTTTAGACTCTTCGTCTCTATTGTGGGATCCATCCCCCACTTCGTGGCGTGTCACCATTCTACATGATTGTAGTTTCCCGCAGTTGATTCACTGCTTGAGTGTAGACAAAACACTTGTTGTTAACTAACATTATATTAGTTCATAACCAACACATAATTCATATTTCTTAAATACATAAACACACAACAGTAAGATGTCATTATTTTCTATAATAAGGGATTAACCATAATTTTTAGGAAGGGAGTAAGGTAGGATGTCTCCCTTTAATCTGGTTTTTATGCAACTTGTCCATGATCCCAAACAAGCCAAGTGTTGTAACCATGTTCTGATACCAATTTGTAACACATGTGCCCCCTCAAATACTTTGTTATAGTAGGGTGGGGAATAATAATTTTTTTTTTTTTTTTACCTCCATCTCATCTCAAATCATCTCTAGGGTCCAACCCCGAGAGAGAGGGTCCAGTCATAAATCTTTCCAATATCTGGCATAATCCTTGTCTAAACTATTGGCTAAGAGAAATTTTGGCATTCGGGATTTGAGGCCACTTTAACTCACAATCCTCCTGGAACACAAACTCAAATATGATGGATCAAATGACCGAGGGGACTCCCATAGGATCCATAGATCCACGGTCTAGGTCAGTTCGTGACTTCGGCTTTGGAAGAATTGGGAGCACTAACACACAATATCCCCGATGCGTGAACATTGAATTCATTGATCTGATGGTCAAGATGAGTCCCAATAGATCCTTGGATCTACGATCCATATCACATCGCAACTTCGGGTCTTGGAACTTCAGGTTTCAAAGATTTAGTTGCACCAATGCGTGATTCTCCCATTGTGAGAAATCTGAACTCACGGATCCGAAGGTCAAGCTAGGTCCTGATAGATCCTTGGATCTATGGTCCAGATCACATCGCGACTTCAGGTTTCAAAGGTTCAGTTGCACCAACGTGTGATTCTCCCATCGCACGAACTATGAACTCATAGATCTGATGGCTCAGGGGTTAACTCCCATGTACTTTCTCATGGCCAAAAGTCAGGATAACCCTTGGTTTCCTCTGAGTGGATCTAATCCATTCATCCCTCAAACAGGGTAATACCTTCCCTTCCGAGACCTTCGCATCACCATTTTCTTGGGCTTTACGCTGAACGGGTTAGGGACTTGGCCCTGGAATCTCACATGGAAAGGGGGTCTGGGAGAGGTACCCTTCTTCAGATGGGTGGTTTTAGGTCAGCACAAGATCTTCTTTCCAGACCGTGAAACATTCTATGCCCAGGAAAGCCTCCGGGGTTAAGCTGGAAATACAGTCTATCAACGAGGAGTGTGATTTCACAAGGAAATGGAAACATACACATAACATA
>SNQJ01S0041815.1:20080-71296 GCA_010110895.2 Picea sitchensis
TATATATATATATATATATATATATATATATATACGACCAAATAATCATTCATCATTTTAGTTCAACAATTGAAGCAGGGAAAAGACTTATCAGAACTAGTCAATGTGAATCGACTACTAGAAGGGTTTCCTATTTCCACCCAACCGTAGGCTCAGTCACTCCAAATGGATTTAACACTAGCCACCCCCGAGATATACCATGATTCTCTATAACATAACCTCTTCTTCTCGCTTAGCCACAGTAGGGACAAAGGTTACTCTCATCTTCCCGTAGGATCCTAGCAATAGTTTACATGATACCAAGAAAGGAGGACTAGCCTCATTTATCAACTTGTATCAAAACCTTCTCTTCCATTTATTTCATCCATAATGCTTCATTTTCGAATCTTCCTTGAATCCACGAGATTCACTTCCTGTCTTCATGCTCTTTGCAGGCATGTTTTTCCTCCTCCCACCATACATTCCTTTCTTGCCTCTTTCAGCAATTTTGCATGTGCCTTGAATTCCCAATCCCTGGTCAGGTCTGGAAGCCTTACAGATGAGTGTTATGCCCCATCCCCTCATTAAATTTTGAGGAGGTCTTCCCACCCACCAGCCTGACTGTAATTCATTTCTGGGTCAGAGGACAGTTCTGGTCCTGAGCAATTAAATCTAGTAAGGACTAGTTTGGTGAAGGTTAACACAACCATTCATGGTCCCCTTCACCCTCTCTTCGTGTAGCATCCACGGTATTTTGAAGTACACCCCCCCTCAAGTAGTCACGCAACATTTGTCCATTTTCTTAGTAATTAATTAGGTTCACATTCATTTACCTTTCAAACAAAGGTCCATCAAATTGATCTTCACACATATAAAGTTTTCCATAGTCTCTTGTCCATTTATAGTTATATTTACAAGCTGGGGGAAATATGGTGTTACATCAAGTCAAGGAATCTCCTACACCAAGGAAAGTGGCTCACTCAGGGCCAAATCCAACAAACGTTTCCTCACCTGATGGGGGAACTCAATGCAATGGATACCATCTCTTCCTAAAGGGGGAGGATTGATCCAGGTGGATATTTGTGGCCACCCACCTATTCCAATTGGATCCTCCTGTCCGTTTTTTGTTCAACACGTTCTTTTGTACTTCTTTGTAATTGTAGGTTTTACACTTCTGGAGATTTATGAAGCCCTACACATCTTTCAGGTGGATACCTGTGGCCTCTCACCTAATCCAACTGGATTATTTTGTATGTTTTCATGTTAGCACATATTGATGTACTTCCAGGGCTGTTTTGGATCCCTAAACAATGTTTTTTTGGCTCACCACAGTCAAACTATAGATAAAGTTTGATTTTGATTCAAGAATGTTTAGTTATCTAAAATACCTTTCCAATGGTCTATCACGTACCTAAAATGGAGGTCGTATGCAAACGTTATGACCCCAGGAAATTGAGGTACCAACTTACCCATAGGGGCCCACATGACTTTTGGCATTTCACCTCCTAGAGTTAGGTTTTTGGATGTCTAGGGTTTTGGAATTCATGAGTAATATAAAAAATGCCTCTAGAGCCTCATTGTAATCATTCTTCTCATATGGATGCACATAGAAACCACATCTCTTCTCAGAGATAGATACCACCATTCAAACCAGTGTTTCAGTTCTGCAATTTTACAGTTTCAGCCTATTATCATTTAATCAATAGAATATATTGGTCATTGGATATATCTATGTTTATTGTATTCATATTGTTAATCAGTTTGTTCCTAAATCTGGATCATGAATCTACCACCCCAAATAGTAATAAAATCACTACTTTGCATTATAAAAAATTTGCTAAATAAATGAAACCCGAAAGTAAAGCAGGAAAAACATATATGATGAATTATTATAAGGAAAATAATATTCATAATGAAAACCAAGAAATGTGGGAAATTAAACACACAAATGCATGGAAATAAAAAAAATGCATTATATATATTGCTCGCAAAGATTATTCATGCTACAGGCTAACATTGCATTAGTTTCCACTAGAATAGTAGAGTTTTAACTCATTCCCATTTCCCTATTAAGGTAATTGAGATTGAAAGAAATAGTATCATCTACACTCTCTACTCGATATTGTCCTCTCCACAATGAGTCAAACTTTCCATGTTTTTCCAGTTTTTATGTCTGTTTGTCCCACATTAATACCATATCACCTAGGTTAAAAACATATGGCCTAGTTTTATTATAAAACAACTTCTTGACCCTTTACTTTTACTACCTACAAGTTGAGAAAAATAATTTCTTTTGTTTTCATCCAATTCAATCAATTAACTGACTCTTGCTTGATAAACTTATTTCTCATCTGAAAAATGTTGGGAGCTTCAAATGGATAGGTAATATTGCATTCATCTCATATACCAATTCAAAGTGGCATAGTATTATGAATTGCTTCTTTGTAATCATGTATATTACAACCTTAATTTCCACCCTACAGGGATCGAAGGGATTCTAGCAGAAGATGAATGCCAATACACATATCTATCTCAAGATTTATGACATTTTTGAAGGTCATTGCAGGTCCTACATGAGACAATGAGTGACATTAGCCATTGGTTGTCTATAGTGAAACAATCAACAATCTCTGCAACGTTATAGATTCTAGATTCATAGAGTTACGAAGAGGTAAGAGAGGGATGAGTTGTTTCTTCATGGCATGATCCTAGGAACTTACATCATTCGAGTCTCAATTTGGTTATAGAAGATCTAGAAGATATCCTAAGTCTCTTCCAAGGATTTATATAAAAAAGACAATTCTTGAGCAAGAGGAGAAAGAAACATATGTAGAGTTATGTTATTCAATTACAAAGGAGCTTCTCCATTGACATTAGTTGCGGTCATGTTTCCTATCTTGGTTGAAGAGCTAAGGAAGAGAAAAGAGGAATGAAGTCACACCATAAATATGTTTGTATCTCATTTGAAAATGTTTATATTTTCTCTCATAATAAATAGATAAACACACACACACACATATTTATCTATCTATCTATCTATCTATATAATAGATTAGTGATTTCTAACACTATGAGAAGAAATAGATAATTGGTGTTTGTTTGTTGCTTGTGTGTAGGAAGCAATTTTCAAGAGTTGGAGATGGAACTCAAGATCTGCAACAACTAGGATATATGAGGACAAGCTTCAGAAAGTAAGGTATGACATTCTCTCCCCTTTTGGTATAAAAAGGAATTTGTTGTTTATATCTAGAGAAACCATTATAATTATATCCCCACTATCTGTCTCGGACCAATAGGAAAATCCTATGGAGATATAACTTACCATACTGGTGATATTTCTCCACAACAAAACTAGCAACTCCACCGAGGAACAATTTTTCATTCTTCTCTAGTTTAGAATTCCTTACTAGCTAGCCTCTAATTTTTGTTTGTAATTTATTTTATGTCTTCACTGTTACTCCTCCAAAGTTTAGATCTCTCATATCTTGTAGATATGAGAAATATATGATATATTTGAAGTAGATCCATATTTTCAAAAAAGAAATTTTCTGCAGTGGTCGCTTGATGCAATATTACTATCATGTGACACGTCCCCGGTTGTTTTGCATATGACCCGCAATGATCCCTGTAAACTAGGAAAACTATTCAATTGTCAGAATTTTGAAATTATATATGGCTTTTATGATCCCAGAGGTCTCTAATTGATCTAAATTGTTAATATTTTTCCTTTGGTCGGGTCTGGTTGTCACATAATTATCCTTCAATTTTTGTTTCAAGTGTGTTTATGTGACTTGTTTGGATTTCTTTATTAAGTTTGTTTGTTTTCTAGTAATCCTTCAAAGTTGGGAAGTGATATCAATATATTTGAAAAGATATGGTAGTATTCTGAATTGATTGCATTTGATCTGTCTTCTTATGATCATTGTTCATTACTAGATCCATTATTTTAGGTGATTTTTGGGATGGGATCTTGTGTAGACATTGGAGTGTGCCAGGGGGCATCACTACCAACATCACACTACCATTTTCTTAATCATTTGTTGGTTTTCAAGTTTCATATTTTTTTCTTGATTAGATTAAGAATATTTTTCATTACATTTGGAAAACGAAAAAAAAATGTATTATTGTGAGCTTTTGAAGCATTAGAACGAAAGTTCATTGGTATAGATTTTGGGTTGAATTTGTGTCATAATTTTGGATCTTGTTTAAGGAAAAATTGGTAAGTACGGACACAAAAAAATATCCCTAGTTTCACATTGAAGCTAGAACAAAACAAAACAGAATATAAAACTTTCCCTAAGTTTTGATTATCAAGCATACTAACTAACAAGAGATAAATGACATACCTTTTAAATGTTTTTTTTCCTCGCTAGTGTCATCCTCGCTCCATTTCATTGCTTATGGGATGTTGAACCTATAAAAAGAAATAAGAAAATGAAGTGAAAGAAACAACGTATACTTAACAAAAACTATGTATGTGATCAAGGAATCATACAATAAAATAAGAACAATTTTATGAGAAAGAAATATATTATTGTATTGAAAATATGAAAAGGAGAATACAATCAATGCCTTGATGTTGTAGGGTCCCTTCCAACAGTTCCTTTCTTCCTACACACTTCTGCTCGATGGATTCTGAGATTGTGGATTTGAAACTCACTCACAATCTATCTTTACAAAGAAAAGCTCATAGCCAACGTAGGCCCAAACAGTCCAAACTTCTGGCTAGACTAATTTCTCATTAGCTATTCTCAAAAGTTCTTCACAAATCTCACCAAGCTCTAATACAAATAAATTTCCCCATGAGAACACCTCTCGTTTTATAATTTGAAAAGGATAGGGTGAGGAGGTTAGGATGATCCCACTAGAACAAGGATGTGACTCAAATCCAAAATGATTGGAAGCCACCTCACCTTCGAAGCTTCTATTCTAGAAGCATCGAGAAGATTCTCTTTTTCTTCGTACAGGAAATCGTCACACCCTTAACAATAAGAAATATACAACAATGACGCATGATAATGTGGTTAATCATGTGTCGATCATATATCGTTGCACCCTTAATACTGAACAAGGTGTGATGATCCTTCTTTACAAGGTTTTTTACAAAGGAAAATATAATTTCATCTCTCTAGGAAAGTTCATCTTCATTCTTCTTTGGGGATTAATTCAATTCATCCTTCTAAGGACAAAGGAGAGGTGTACATCATTAATGGTCATAGGGGTGACAAAAATAATTTGTAATAGTAATCCCCCCAAAGAATTAAGTTAGAATATAGTGATAGTTGAAATACTTTGTCGAATGTGTGTTGGGAACAAGGAACACATCGGTTGGAAACCTATCAACAAATAAGGAAATATAGTACAATAATATATCATCACTGAGGAAGGAATTCCCATACTCATAATACAAATGACTCAAAGAATAAATGTCGACATGCAAAGATCCATGTCAAGTAAGACAGGTCATGGCCACCAAACATACACTGTGTGTCCATGCCAATATGACTCAAATCTGAACATAGCCACCAAAAATACACTGTGGATCTATCTGTTAAGGACTCAAATTTGAACATATCCATGAGACATACACTGTGGATCTATGTAACAATACAATCTAAATATACTCCAATGCAACCTGAATCTATCAAAAACGATTCAGGGTGTTCATCTCCACTATTCTATAGTAGGAGTCTAACCATGCGAATACATGTGTTGAAGTTGAACATGGTAGAAACCACTTAATTACCATTCATTAATGAATACATTTAACAAGTGTGAGGGAAATCACCATTAATGTCAATGAATCCCAAGGTACACTAGTATAATCCAACAGGTGCATATTTGTGATCTGAAGTTGAACACTCGGAGAAATCTCTCGATCAAGGGTCAATAATGAAAATCCACTGTTGAAAGTGAGGAAACTTGCCATTGAGCCATGCAAGTTCCAAGGTACCAGATAGTTTCTAAGTCTAATTCCTTTATAATGAGTTGAAGTCGACAAGAAAAGACTTGCCAAAGGAGGGCCTTAATGTATCCCCCATCAATGACATGAAGCGGTTAAAAAGATTTGAATTAGATCAAAGTAACAAGTGATTCAGGATTGACTCGGGGATGGATGATGCAATAGAAGGATTAAGGACTCTAGGAATGGCCGAAGAAGTAGAAGTTTTTCCATTTTGAACTTATCTTTGAACATATTGATGACACGACAACTATCTTGGTAACATTGACTCAACAAAAGGATCAGAAACCAAATTGTAATCTTATAAAGGAGTATGATCAAGAGACAAGTGGATTTTCCAACCTAGAAACAAAGCGAGTGAAAGGGTGTCATGTTCAAAAGTGACTCTTCCATAGAATACATGTTTAGATACATTGTTTTCCCAATTCCCCCCCCACCATTTCTAGTGAGTACCTCTTGATTTTTATACAATCTTGAGAAGGATAACATATGCTTGAACTGTAAGCTCATCCTTTGGATGAGTCCCTTGAAGTATGTTTAACGAACCCTAGGAAGGAGTGGTTTGGTCCCATATGGGCCTTTCGATGTTTGTTTTATGAGTCCAAAGAAAGTAAACTTAGTGGTCTTTTCATATTTATGGATTTTGAAAAGAACTTAAAGAGGACTCCATAACGTTTTCTAATCATGCTTGATTAGAGTGTTCATTTTTCATAAATTAGTCTGATGAGACAAAAAAAGAGATAAATGTTCGCTCAACAGACGGTTTCTTCAAATACTTTAATGATCATGAAAAGAACCAGATCGCTCGTCAATCTTTTCATGTTTACAGAGTCTAAAAAGAGATTAAAAGGAACTCCATGGTGTTCCTTTTTTGTATAACCTTTACGAGTCTGAAAAAGTGATAAAATTTTACTCAGTTATATTCTCATTGATTTAAGAGCACGATAAATAACAATGACTAAGCTCGGGATTGGCTTCATTTTTATGCAATCTTAAAACAAAACAAAACTATGCTTTGGATAGATTTTATTTTTACACAAGCTTAAAACTAAACAAAACTGTGCTTGGATCTGGTTTCATTTTTACACAATATTGAACTAGAGGAAACTCTGCATGAGGTAGGTGGTTTCATTTTTACAGAAGCTTGAAACTAGAAAAACTATGCTCGTGACTTCCCAATGCATTATCCAATGATGGCTGGTACTTTTCCCCTAGCTTAAGAAGATAGTGACTTAACTTGACCATGAAGTCCATAGGCTGTAAGCATTTCCCCCTAAGCTTCATTTCGTCCAATGACATAGGGGGATGAAATGAAGCTTCAAGTACTATACGTAACAAATTACTTGACTCAATCGAAAAATGGGGAAATCTATTTCATTTTTGAACGATCTTGACACAGGAGAAGAACTATGCTTGTAACCTTTGTTTCATTTTTTAACGAGGTTTCCATAGAGACACAAAAACTATCCTCATAAACTCTGTTTCATTTTTTAATGAGGTTTCCACTGAGATGAAAATTTATCCTCATAATATTTGTTTCATTGTTTAACAAGGTTGCCAGAGAGACACAAAAATATTCTTGTAGCTGGTTTCATTTTTTAGCGAACTTGAAATCATAAAACCATGTTCAAAGATGGTTTCATTCTTTAATGAGCTTGAAATCAGAAAACCATTCTCAAATATCCTCTTCTTGATCATGGCTTCCAAGAGGACAATTCTATGGAAGGACACCATGTCAAGGGACAAAAATCAGTCATGGCTTCCAAGATATCTTCAGTTGATAGATGAAACACACTCCAGAAGGAACACATGTCTAGGCCTATGATAGGGGTAAGGAGGTCAGGCTCTAAAATCCATATCGAAGAGATCACATGTTGACAATCGGATCTATGTCTTAAGAGACTGAGCATACAGTGAGGCTGATTTTCATCTGTAGTTGAAGGCATGGGAGACAACACCACATAATTGACCTATGGCAGGGGTGATATCGTATGCATATAAGAACTGTTCAGGGATATCGTTGAGTTGGTAATCAAGTCATGACCCACAAATGAAAGTTGATCAATAGTCACAATTCTTCCATCGTGAGGGAAATATATCACACAAAAAAGAGTGGACACGATAGATTTCATGGAATAGCCATAATCTCGCCCAAGGAGTAAATCTAAATCCAAGGGTTTTTGGACTCCCATGACATCAATAAAGACAGTTTTCCCTCCTAAATTTATTAGAAACTGAGGAAGGATATCCAAAGGTTGATTGGTTCTTATGTTAAAATATAACATATTCTGTGTAGTCGGCTGAAGATGAGGACAACCCAAAGCTTTCCAGGCAATAGAGGAAAAACTACTAACGAACACACCTTCGTCTACCAGTGTCTGTGGAACGTCCCAACCAAAAACCTGCATTATAATATTGAAAGGAATGTGAGAGGTAATAGAAGGTCATGTTAGTGCACCCTAATAAAAAATCATGGCTTCATTACTTGGAGGGGGTTCCACAGGAGAAGGAGGAATACACCCTAGCATGGTATATTTTGTATCAATGAGACAAATGTGGCCAATATCAGGTTTACTCTATAGCAGGAGAGTAGGATCGACCGATGATGGGTTTAGATTGACCACTTGGGTTACATTCTCCAAGGGGAGAATGGGGTTGATGGATGTAAACGAATCGACCACTTGGGTTTCACCCTCTAATGGGAGAGTGGGATCGACCACTTTTTGAATTGGTTCAGCTAAGGACGTGACCAAATTGAATACATGATCAACTAGAATGACCAACAAAGAGACCGACTTGATCATTCCATCAACTACAGTTGGTTTGAGAGTAATTCTGCATTAAGTAGTCGGAAGTTGAAGCTGAGAAACAATAATGTCTTCCAGGAATTTCAAGGCTTCGTCCATAGGAGGGAAATTGTGAGTTTGATGACTCCCTCTACATAACCTACACGGGAACTTGAATCTACTTTTCTTCTTCCCAATGGTATCCTGACTAGTTGATGGGAGATCATCAACATTGATAAAATACAAACAAGAAGAACAAAATGGTGGAAAAGGCATATTAGCCAACTCATTTTATTCACTCCAATGTTACATATTTATAGTACAATGGGTGATGCCAACTCATAGAGAGATTTTCTCTAGATCCTAAAATCATGCATGATGACTAGGCTAGGCAATCTTAACTAACTCATTAGTCATCACTTGAGGATATATTATTAATATCTTAAATGAATAATACAAATATAGGTGACAATTTAGACTTAGTGATTAGTAAAGGTAAGCCATAGGCTAACAAACATGTTGTTCAAATGTTGACAACATAGGTTGGAGAGGGAATGTATACCATGATTCTATAACCTTGGATAGACCAGGGAAATCCTTAAGAAGATGGATACCCTTACAAAGCCTATAAGGGTACTTGGGCTTATGTGTTGTTTGGGTGATCTTGGCATCATCAACACTCTCAGCATGATTAATAGTAATTATTTGTTTTCCAACATGTCTGGTAGTGGTTGGAAGTTTGTACCCTTGCTTATTTTTCTTCTTCTTAATATTCCTCTTCTTCTTCTTCTTATCTACCGAATTACTAGCTTCAGAGCATTCACTCGACGAAAAAGATGAAATGGAAGAAAACCTTGCAAGTAGAGAAGGCGAAGAAGATATTGTTGGTGAAGAAGGTGAAGGATCAACATGAGGTTGATTTTCTTGGGGCGAAGTGTTTACAACCAAATCACTTGCTGCATTTGGGATTACTAGAATGGAAAACAACCATACCATTAATCCAATTGTAAGAACTAGAAAGCTCAATGTAGCTATGTATGTAGGACCAATGTTTTTGTAAGAAGGAAAAACAAAAGGTTCGCTCGGAGCAAGGGTTGCCTCATTGGTCATTCCAGGAACTAATGCCATTAAACATAGATCCAACCTAGAGTCTGCTAGGGAAAACAAAAAACACATGCTAAAAATCTAGGAAACAAGAAAACAAACAAAACCTTCTCACAATGANCTAAAATCATGCATGATGACTAGGCTAGGCAATCTTAACTAACTCATTAGTCATCACTTGAGGATATATTATTAATATCTTAAATGAATAATACAAATATAGGTGACAATTTAGACTTAGTGATTAGTAAAGGTAAGCCATAGGCTAACAAACATGTTGTTCAAATGTTGACAACATAGGTTGGAGAGGGAATGTATACCATGATTCTATAACCTTGGATAGACCAGGGAAATCCTTAAGAAGATGGATACCCTTACAAAGCCTATAAGGGTACTTGGGCTTATGTGTTGTTTGGGTGATCTTGGCATCATCAACACTCTCAGCATGATTAATAGTAATTATTTGTTTTCCAACATGTCTGGTAGTGGTTGGAAGTTTGTACCCTTGCTTATTTTTCTTCTTCTTAATATTCCTCTTCTTCTTCTTCTTATCTACCGAATTACTAGCTTCAGAGCATTCACTCGACGAAAAAGATGAAATGGAAGAAAACCTTGCAAGTAGAGAAGGCGAAGAAGATATTGTTGGTGAAGAAGGTGAAGGATCAACATGAGGTTGATTTTCTTGGGGCGAAGTGTTTACAACCAAATCACTTGCTGCATTTGGGATTACTAGAATGGAAAACAACCATACCATTAATCCAATTGTAAGAACTAGAAAGCTCAATGTAGCTATGTATGTAGGACCAATGTTTTTGTAAGAAGGAAAAACAAAAGGTTCGCTCGGAGCAAGGGTTGCCTCATTGGTCATTCCAGGAACTAATGCCATTAAACATAGATCCAACCTAGAGTCTGCTAGGGAAAACAAAAAACACATGCTAAAAATCTAGGAAACAAGAAAACAAACAAAACCTTCTCACAATGAACACACTAGTTGGTGATGAAATCCAACGTCATGGGAACAATGCAAGAAGGGGATGAGATAGAGGGGTTGGAAAAGTTACGTTGATGACCTGCTTAACGGACTTATGCCTTGGTGCAAGCTTCCACACAATAAACATGGATTTACCCTCCAAGGAACTCGACTGATTTTGGCCAACATCACTTCTAGGTACAATGAAGACTTCCCCCTTCACCATCACCTCGTGAAAACACCCTGAATATAAAGGCCACTAAGCTTACCAAATACATCAATAATTCCTGGGGAAATAGTCGATAGTTTGATACATGTGCAAGGGCAGGGTAAATGCGTCTGAAATCAACTTGAGAAGGCCTGCACATGGTTGTTTTCTCAAGTGACCCCCAATAATATGTGTAACCACTACACCAAGACCAACAAAGTAGAGTTATTCACTCTATTAGTCTCAATGTGACCTCATGATTCACCCTTGTGTAAGAAGGGTTTTCGAGGAAAAAAACTAATACGTGGATTTACTGCTCCCTAGCACAATATTCTATGCTTGTTTGATAGCTTTGGAAAGTCATCCTTTCAACCTATTCCAGATCCCTACACCTTAAGCTAATGGAGGTTTTCTACCAGAAAATATAAAAATGTCTAGTCAATTTTTATAAGTGATTTTATTTTAAAGTTGTTGTTACTCAACAGGAAAATGGTGTGGACTAAATGATGTTTTGACCAACTCTAGACAATGCAATGAAATGAGAATGCAAATATTTCACTTCGATGAAATCTATATCAAGAGAAGGAGAAAATGTTTATCATTCCCAGATTCACAATTTCCCAAAATTTTATTAAACTCATCAATATCAAGATCTTTAAGAAGTAATCCAAAGAGACTATACACCAATACAAAATTTAAGAATTCAAGACCAAAAAATATCAAAAACCATGAAATTTCACTACTTCAAATGCAAAGATGTGCCCAATCTAATGCAAAGAAAGAAATTAAAGATTTTATTTCAAAAATAAAGGGAAAAGCGATAGCAAATCATTTTGAAACAAAAGCAACCTAAACTAAAAATTATCTTTTAAAATGAACTATTTAGAAGAAAAAAATGTTCTTTCACTAAATAGTTCTAAAGAAAAAACAATTCTTTGTAACTGAAAGAAAATCAAAACAAGAGATCAAACATTTCAAAAGCAAATAAGCTAACACAAAGAAAATATGGCTAAAATCGTATCCAAAGGATGTCAAGCAGACTGTAATCAGACCTAACAAATCACCCCAAACACTTATCTCATATCTGGGCAAGGAAAAACTATCAAAAATCAATTTCTAAGAGATCGTCATCGGCTAAAATCCAACATAGTGCAACATTATTGGATCAACGCAGACCAATGAACGTTATAGTGAGACAATGTTGCACTTTGTCTCAAAGAAGGGTGCATCAAACACTTAAAAACTCAGAAAAATAAAAAATGCTAAATTTTTTCCTTTGAATTCAATAGTCGAAGAGTCAATCTGGATCTCCCAGTGGCTCAGAAAACAGAATCCAGACAATCAAATCAAGCAAGCAAGACTACTAGGAAACAAATCTGATCCCTAGTATGGTCTCCAATTTTGTTTCAGGACAAATTGGTAAATGCGAACACAAACATATCTCCCTAGTTTCACCCTGAAACTACAAAAAAACAAAACATAATATAAAACTTTCCCTAAGATTTAATTATCAAGAATACTAACTAACAAGAGATAAATGGCATACCTTTTAAATGTTGAATGTCCTCGCTAGTCTCATCCTTGCTCTATTTCAAGGCTTATGGGATGCTAAACATGTAAAAGGACATAAGCCAACGAAGTGAAAGAAACAACGTATACTTAACAAAACCTATGTATGTGATGAAGGAATCATACAATAAAATAAGAACAAATTTATGGGAAAGAAATATATTAATGTATTGAAAATATGAAAAGGAGAATACAACTGATGCCTTGATGCCTTGATGTTGTAGGATTTTGATACTGTGTATTTGAAAGTCACTCACACTATATCTTGACAAAGTAAAGCTCATAGCCAACATAGGACCAAACATTCCAAACTTTTGGCTAGACTAATATCTCAATAGCTATTCTCAAAAGTTCTTCACAAATCTCACCAAGCTCCAATACAACTAAATTTACCCATGAGAAATCCTCTCCTTTTATAAGTTGAAAAGGATATAGTGAGGAGGTTAGGATGATCCCACTAGAACATGGATGCAACTCAGATCCAAACTAATCAAAATCCACCTCACCCTCAAAGCTTATATTCTAGAAGCATCGAGAAGATTCATTTTTTATTTGCATAGGAAATCGTCACACCCTTCACACTAAGAAAATTTCGACAATTTCATAGGCCAATGTGGTGCATCTTGCATCGATATTATATCTTTGCAACCTTAATACTGAGAAAGGTGCAATGATCCTTCTTTACAAGGTTTTTTACAAAGGAAAAGATAATTTCATCTCTGTGGGAAAGTTCATCTTCATTCTTCTTTATGGATTAAGGAAATTGTTCCTTCTAAAGACAAAGGATAGGTGTACATCATTAATGGTCATAGCGGTGATGGAAATAATGTGTAACAAATCTAAACTGTGTATATGGTTTCTTGTTGTTTCAGTATTTCTTTGTGAAATTTACAAAGAAAATGAAAAATCATATTTCCCTCCCATAGATAGAATTCATTGAAGTGATCAAATTGCATTGCTTGGTTGGGTCAAGAGTCATAAACACCATAAAGGTTTCATTAGTTTCCCTTTGATGTAAACAAAAACCATAAAACGAATTGTGTAATCTAAAATATATTAGACACTTTTATTTCTTAGTGAACCAACATTAGATAGGCTTAGGGCCTTGGAATAGAATTGGAGAATAAACTCTCCAAGGCCACCAAAATGAAACCTAGAATTCATTAACAAGCGTAAAATCCATTTTTGCAACCAGTATGTCGGGAATATCCTCTAGCACAAGATTAAGCATGAGGTTGCACCGAGGGAAATAGGGATATTAACCCTCTCTATTTTTTTATTTTTTTTTGGTATCACTTTGATTGTTATGTATACAAGTGTTTTGTTGGTGCCATCCCTATGTGTGAGGTAAATCCTTCGAAGCTTAGAGCATAGTAATATTTCCCTTACGTGTGGTTGTACTTGTGATTTTTCTCTCAATCATTGATTGTGAGGTGGTATCCTTACTGACCTTTCCTAGGTAGCCAATAGACATGACTACATATGGGATGTGCCTATAGTACCTGGGGTAGATGTTTATTCACAGTATCAGTTCCCCTATAAGGTGTCCACATTAATAAAATGTTCTTTCACCGGTCAAGGTTGTTTGACGTAGATCATCATAACTATTCCTCATACCTTCATTAGGAAATCTTTTGGGGACTTCATCTCCCCCATAGGTTTAGTTTTCATAAGGCCCCTTGAGCAATTGGTTTGCTTTTTTTTTTCCTATATTTGATAGGAGTGTGCTCTTTTATTTTTATTATAGAATGGAATTAGGTTGAATTGTGTTAGAGTTTCACATATTTTTTTCACCGTGGCCAAATTACCATGTCATTCCAGTTGGTTACGAGGACTAGATCCAATCATGAAGGAACAACAACCTCTGAAGCAGAGTGAAATAAGTGACCAAGAATCCAAAGAGTATCATCTTTGGTTTGGTGAGAATAGTTTGGTTGAGGTTGAAAAGGTCAATGAATGTCCTCCACCAAACTATAACCCCCCTTTGACTAATCCTGAAGCACCCATACTCCTCAAGGTAAGGGAAATTTTTAGGTCACCTTTTTCTTTATTTTGAAATCCTCCCAATATGTAAGGACCAAGTGTTTTGTCTAGTTTAGTTGATCCTTCAATCCCATCTACAAGTGATACTGTGGACATCCCTGTGATGTCCACATTACCTCCTTTTATCACCAATGGACAAACACCATATATCCATTTTTCTACATGTCCCTCAATCACTTGATCTAGGGAACCCCAATTGTGTCTTATTTTCCATCCATTATTATACCTATCATTCCTATGGCCATCCAGACTTATATTTTGATGCTCACTTATGGACCTTTTTCTAGTGGGGGGTTGAGCCTTGGTGACCTCATAATGTATCACTTGTGGTGTTCATCCAATTCTTTGATGGATTATAGTGTGAAGCTACATATTTTCCAAAGATCCATGGACATAAGTTCCACCAAGTGGTATATTGAGTTACAAGGCACTTCGTTTAAAAGATTTAGCGACTTGGAAATGGATTTTCTAATGCATCACCAACTATCCATTCAGTACGAGATATGAACAGAGCTCTTGAAATCATTGTTTCAAGATACTTCCACCCACATTTCTAATCTTATACATGAGTGGAAAATAAGGCGTAGGATGATTAGGACTGAGATCTTGGATAATATCTTCATGGATTGGTTCACCAAATTCCTCCTTCTAACCATTTTCAAGGACATGGCTATGGTTGGGGAGGTTACCAAGTAGTAGGCCATTATGCATGCCCAACACTTATATTTGATCTACTCTTATTCAAGTAATCTTTATGAAATTATCCCACATGCTCCTATGTCATCGACAAATCCTAAGAATCCAAACCCAGAACCCCATGTCGATGGTGTGGTTGGTTATTTATATCAGGCCTTTATGCACCAGTTAGCTAAACAAATGGGTCACATGCCTATTTGTTCACACCCGATGACTTCTGGTTCTAATTCTCAAACTCCCATGGTCCCTACTCAAACCTCCAAGGTTAATTCAGTGCTATCCACTCAACTGAAAAACTGTCAATGGGCTGGAGGAAAGAATAAGTAGAATAAGAATAAAAATTCCAATACAGAGAAAGAGAAAAGTAATATTCAGTTACCTTGCACTATTTGTGGGGAGGACCACCCTACTCATAGGAAGGATGATATCCATCATTATTTGGCACAAAAAAATTCCCCTCAAGAACCTATTTCCTTATCTCATCATTTCCCCCCTCAACCACAACACATGTTTGCAACAAATCTTTCCCCTCCACTAGGGGGTATGTGTATAATTGTGGTGAAACTTGCACAAAGAATCTAGCTAACAACATTTCATACAAATATTGCACATTGAGAGAAGGAGAGAAGAGATGAGAGAAAATAATTAAGAATTGTATTAACTAATGAGAGAATGAAAAATTACACAAGATATACTCTACATGGCTAAGTAAAGTCACCATAGCAGTGATCTAGAGAGATCTATACACTCACTAACATAAACTGCATTAATATGCCCCCTAGTCCTAGTTAATTGTTCCATACAATCATCAGTTAATTGAGTCACACGTGTGGAAGTGAGAGAAACAAATGAAACTATTGGTGATAAAACTAAGCTTTTCATGCATGAGTGACTTCCACTAGTATAACTAAGTGTAACTAACTCTAAACTGAAGAGGAGTGCTCTATTTTGTAGGGGAATATTCTCTATATAGAATATTCTCATCTAAGGAAGACTTCTCAAAATTGGACTATCAACATTAGGAAAATAATTACCTAGGTGAGTGTGTAATATCTCCAACACCCCCCTGAACACTACTAGGGTATGCATGATGAATGGGATGCGATAACCAATGCCATGTTAGGTACCCATTTTACAATGCATCTAATAATGAAATAATGAAAAAATACAGAAAAGAGGGAAAACCTCATCGGAACACCCCCCTTCAAAGTACAATGAAAAAACTAAAGAAGGAAAGACAATTACTAAGAAGCTATGTCCTTCACTCCAAGAGGATCGCCCAAAAGGTGGAACTTGTATGTAGTAAATTTCTTGGGGAATATTTCTATAGTCTATTCGATAGATGGATAATATCGCAAATCAATTATCCTGTCATGTACCATCTCTTTGATGTAGCGCATATGGATCTTGATGTGTTTGGTTAGATCTCACTTCAATGGGTCTCCACAAAACTTTATTGTACTCTGATTGTCACACCAAATAATAGTCATGTGATGAAAATGGATGTCAATCTTAGTTAGGAAGTTCTGAAGCCAAAGTTCTTGAATAATGATGTTGACCACTCCTCGGTACTCAACCTCTATTGATGATAGAGCAATAGTCGATTGATTTTTTATCAACCAATGGATGGGACCAAAACCCAAAATAAACATGTGCCCAGATGTGGACTTGCAATCTATGATATCTCCATCCCAATCTGAATAAGTGAATCCCATGAGATCTAATGAAAAACCTATTTCATAATGGATCCCATATCCCATGGTTCCCTGAACATATCTAAGGATGTGCTTGGGAACCTTCCAGTGTAGATAACATGACTCCTACATGTACCTGGAAACTACCCCTATTGCATATGAGAGATCCAATCGAGTGTGGGTGAGATACAGAAGGCTCCCCATAAGTTGTCAATACAAGGTTTTTTCCACGATTGGCGTATCCCCACCATCCCCAAGATGTACCCTTGATAGAAAGGGTGTGGCTTCTAAATTTCTTTCGGTCATGTGGAATCTAACCAAGAGATCCCGAGCATACTTAGTATGAGATAGCTTGATTCCTGAAGCATATTGACTAATGTCGATACCAAGGAAATAATGTAATGGACCTATGTCCATGATAGAGAACCTTTTGTGCATAATGTATTTGACCACAACAATGGCTAAATCCAAACTACTTGTGATCAGGAGGCCATCAACATATAAAAACAATATCGGTAAGGAGCAAGAGGTCCTCAGAATGTGGAGGTTTGGATCTGATTTTCATCTAAGAAAGTGTTGAGAGAGAAAGTAGGAATCCATCTTCGCATACCAGGCTTTAGGTTCCTTCTTGAGGCCACAGAGTGAGTTCTTCAGTTGACATACTAAGGAGGAGTTATGAATGAATCCCTATGGTTTCTCTATGTAAATATCCTTTGAGATATCCCCATGAAGAAAAGCATTATTCATGTCCATCTAGTGAACTTCCCACTCCCTGTTTTCTATAATGACAAGGGCCAATTATATGGAATCCATATTTTCTATGGGAGAAAAGGTCTCATCATAGTTTATGTCGTAGATCTGCTGAAAACCTTTGGGAAGTAGTCTTTTCTTATACCTACTCACTTTTCCATATACTACCTTCTTGGTCCTGTAGACCCATATACATCTGATAAGCGTCATGTTTGAAGGAAAAAGAACCAAATCCCAAGTTTGCTTCTCAAGGAGAGAGTTATACTCCTCCTCCATAGAAGCTTCCCAAAAGGGATTCCCCACAGTCTTGACATAGGTCTGTGGGTATGAATATAGAACCATATAGAAATGTATCAACATCACTATCTTAGTAGTTTTGAGTCCATAAGGAGGAGCCTCAAACTGAGACCTCATCCTCCTCTGATCTGTTGGATCCCCCACAAGGTATCATGTTGCATGTAGGGTGGTTTGTTCCCACTTTGGAATTTTTGGTGGCTCAACCTCGACATGTTCATCATATTCCAAATCAAATTGAAATCTTGGGTCTAAAAAATTATCTAAATGAGTATATTCATCATCATTTATGTCTGGTGCAGGAAGTGATACAAAGGTCTATGCATGTGGCTCCAATGGTGTAAGAAAGGGAGTTTCCTCAAAATGAACACTACACTCAATGATGAGCATGTCAGTAGAGGGATCAAGAAAAATATAACCCTTCACATCAACTAGATATCCCATGAATATGCATGTGATCCTATGTAGATATAATGATTTCCTCTTTTTGATAAGGTACGCGGGCCCATGCACGTGATCCAAATATTCAAAAGTGGGTGACTTCTGGTTTGTTGCCACTCCATCCCTAAAATGTTGTCATGTACTTGATAGATATGTGAGGAGATGTGTTTTGAATGGGGTTTGAATATCTAAGTTCCTCAACTCAAATCTTAGGTGGTTTTGATGGGCCAAAATGACCCATTCAATTAGATGAGGGAAAACTCTCGATGGCAGGTCCCAATTAGATCTACTCTCATTTGGGAGAGCGTTTCCAACCAAATTTTGGCATGGTTACCTATCTAACTAATGTACTAAATAAATATGAATCTAAGAACTGTTGATTCTTAGATGAATTAAAAATTAATATCCTAAATTACTAATTCTAAGAAAAGTGAATGACTATGGTCCTAACATGCAGATTCTAATCTAATTTAAATTAACCTATCCTAATCAGGAGTAAACTAAAAGGATGAATACAGTGAAATATTTATATTAGTTGCGTAGAAGATGTTCATAATACAAGTAACATGAACGTTTAACAATATGACTTGCTGGAATCAAGTAATTGATTAATCATTAGAGGAAATTTCAACTTAAAATAGGCCTCCTAAGGAAAAATCAATAAAATTATAAAATAATTCCATGTAGAAATTTTATATTACTATTTCACTTTTATCGAAGCTGCCCATGATTATTTCACTTTTTTCAAAGCTTCCCATGAAACAACCATATAATAATAATATATAATAATATAATAATAACATGAAATAACCATATAATAATAATATATAATAATATAATAATATAATAATATATAATAATGATATATATATATATATATATATATATATATATATATATATATATATATATATATATATATATATATATATATATATATATATATAAATTGCCCATGGTGTAGATCGATTAAGTAAGTGCCATGTAAATGGAATGAAATATGTAAAAAGAGGTTTCAAAGTCAATTTGCACCAATTGACTTTGAGGGCATGCTTTCATGGGTCGTATGCCTCCTAGAGGTTATATATACCGATAGATTCTCGGACTCCGTCATGCAAGTACACACCGCCAATCAAGCACGCATTCCCTAGTTACAATATATATATATATATATATATATATATATATATATATATATAATTTGATATGTTATTTATTATATTTTTTATTATATATATTAAATTTAGTTAAGTTTTTTTTATAGTATATTATATATTATTATTTAGTATATGTATTAAATTTAATTAATGTTGGTGATCATGAGTGTGTTAATGTATTAAAGGCACCTCAATAATACTATCTCTTATTTATTAAAAATATTGGAAAAATGGTTACTATATTCATTTCACTCAATATCAAAGACAATTTTGGGCAGCCTCGACAACAATCATGCTTAGGATAAACATATTTTATTATTAAAAAATTTCACATATCTCCAAGTTACATAATAAAAAATTGCATAAGACATGCACCTCTTTTGATTTTTAGAATATTTTGATTGACTAATACACGATGACATGGAATTTGTATTAGGGTTGGTACGACCATTTTTCAACCAAATTTCCCCTAAATTAATTGCATCACACTACCACTGAACTCACTTTGAAAATCATGGTAATTGTGAAACTAAGAATATTAATTCAAAAATAATTCATAAACCAACATTCACATACTACAGAAATAAACATGCATAAATTGAATAATCACATTCATACATATTAACACCACAATCTCCAAAACTGTATTGAGGTTGAAATTCACGTGTAGTAAAAATATTGTCTTGTTACATCTGGAAACTAGAATCCCTTTATTATGGAAAATCCTTCCTTTTATAATGAGGAGCGATTGTTTAAATTCTAATATTTCAATTATGAAACCCAGTCCATTTTTCAACATGAATATTCATGTTCTAAATTGGAAAAAAAGATAACGAGAGCATCAGAAGGAGTCATTTGGGTACAATTATGTAATTTTATTATCATGAGCTAATCTTCCCCCTGCATCTAATCATTACATTCTTCCCAGAGGGAATACTTTTTCATGATGTCCTTAAGCTTTTTCGATTGTAATTTCTTCATGATTAGCTCTCCACTGCAGAATTTTGCAGGTTCTTATTGATGTAACTCCTTTGTTGCATTTTTAACAAAGTGTCATATTTTGTTAGTGAGATGGGTAGGTCTTAACATGTGTTCCTTTAAATATTCCTTTTTAATCTGATTTAAACTTTGTATGATTACATGGATAATTTATTTGTGTTATTCCACCTCAACAATTCTTGAGATGGAAGGTGTTTCTTCATGAGTAGGGGGCATTGTTTGCATGATGATTTCTTCCATGAGATAGCTTGAGATATTCCATAGTATTATGCATGCATCAGTTGCTGCATTTTAGGCGATCTTTACATTCTTGAAAATGAGTTTACAAGTGTCAAAGAATATCCGATATCATAGTATTTCTCTATCAAGGTATACCGGCAACATAGTGGGGGACGTCTTGGACATATATTTCCAAATGAGCATCTTCTCTAAATCCTCATGGGATTCCTGATACCTTCCTTCAATTTGTAGCTTGATTTGTTCTTCTCGACTAGTTTGTATGTTACCAAGTAGATTGAGGAATTCTTTATGCTCAGTTGCACAACTCTCATTTAGATCTAGTGCATGGGTTTGATAGTATCGACAACAAATGTAAATGTCATGTTTTCCTCCATGCCTGTTTTGATATTTTGTCTTTCTACTTCCAATTCTCTGTTATGGGTGTCCTACTGGGTCTTGATCACTATTTCTAACTCTGCATTCATCTGACCTCTCTGTTCTTGTAGGGATTTGTTCATATTTTATGTATTTAGAGTGTTAATTACTCTTGCAACATTCTCAAACTCTAAAGCAAGCATGCCTTTAAGATCTCTTAATTATGTCACTAGATCTGTCACCTTGTTTTTGTTACTGTTTAGAGAACTTACTTCAAGGATGGACAAGGTATTTAGTCCTGCAAAATAATGGAGGGTAGAGGTTGCTTGAACAACATTATATTTAATATCAGACCCTACCTTCCATTATAATATTCTCCCTAAAGACGACTTAGATTTGGTGTATTATCTGATTTTCCTTTTAATCGATATCTTCTCAATACTCCTCATTTTATTGTCATAATATTAGTCTCCAATAGAAACCACAGTGCCCTAAAAATTTAAGGCTTGAGAGGAAAAAGAAGGATCCCCCATAATAACATTGAGAGGAGTGTAGTGTTGAGGTTGCACGTTCACAATACCCAAATTAGGTGTTGATGGAGTTTTTGGGGTATGACTCAAATCCTACAACTGTTGTTGTTTCATGATCACATCTACCTTTTTCTCAACCTTGACTTCTTCAGCCTCTTGCTTGGCTTTGGATTCGCCAGCTAATCTCTTGGCCTTTGCCTCATCGAATAATTTCTTTGCCTTGGATTATTTAACTTTCTTCATTTGAAGTGTCTTTTTTTTTCCCTTAAGTTCATTTTCTTTTATGATTCTTTCCTCCTCATATGTCCTTTGATATTATTCTTCATCTTGGAGTCTCTTTTGTTCCAAATTTTCCTCTTTTCTATCTTTTTATTTCTCTTTAATGTTTCTTTCAACTTGTTCTTGTTGGAGAAATACATGGAACTGGTCGATTGTTACTCTCTTCATTTCCTCTTCTTCATTTTCAATCTCCTTCCTTGCAACATCATTGGGTAAATTTTGTAGGGATTCTTCATACAATAGCATTCCTTTAAATTTTTCTTAATCAAAATAAACTATATGGATGTTGGAGTGGGTGATCCCAATAGATCTGACATGACTAACTTCAATCTCATGGGGGTCATGGCCTGAAATATTTTATGTTGTAAAGTTTGGGGAAAACCTCCTAGTTTTGGTGTTGGACTTTCATCAAACACTTTGTATGCATCTGTGTTTATGGATGTAGGTGAAATTTGAGTGGACAACAGGTTGTCTCTCTATTTTGTTGGTTGTTTGGTTGGTTTTCTAACCCCTTATACCTCCCCAATAAAGTGCCAAGTGTAGTGTTTTGATAATAAACCAAACCCATAAAAATATAATGAAAACGATCACATATGAAGTAGAAAATTAACTAAATATTGGCTGCTCTTTATTGATTATTATTGCTGAACCAATTACAAACAGAATGAGGTCAAAATACCTCTCAAAGGTAAGTAGAATGATTTTTATTGAAGCTGGAAACCTCCCTCAATACACAGCCAAGAGGAAATTTCACAAACTGCCCACACTATTTGCCAAAGGAGAGCGACTTATGTGTTTGTTGTTCCGCTGTTTGGTTGAATGATATGGCAGCCCCTCCAATATGGCGTATCCTTCTCTGCAATGCAAGTCATAGTCATCAAGTGGAGGTCGACCAACAATGATGTCTCCCTTGTTATCCCCACACAACACCAAAGAAAAATGCATCTACAACCAACAAGAACACGCAACCACAAGGAAAAGGAGGCACGACCAACAAGAGGTGAACATGTTGCTCCTATGGGAATGATAAGCAGGAACGACAACGAAGATCCACGCCCAAACAAGTAGCCACACTGAAGAGAGGGGAAGGAGTTGGCCTCAACAGAAGCACACAGCCAAAGGAAAAGAGAATGTGCCCAGCTCAAGGGAACACCCAACACTCCACACGTTCCAAAGAAAATGCCTACTATTCTCCCAAACTGAAAATGAATTTCTCCTCCGATAAATCTCCACAAAAACACAATGCCAATACCTGCAAATGAAAAGCCTGAGTGGCTTCTCCAATCTTTCAGCTAGGACAGATGGTTTCACTATCGAATCCGAGTGTCGAAATGGGTTTCCAACTGAAACCCTCGTTTTCTCATAGAGCTCTTCTCCCAAAACCCAATTTTTCAAATGAATAGTCAATAATGCCTTTTCCACCCTCAACTGTCCTTTTATTCCTTCACTTTTCTTTTTCTCCATTAAAATGTCCATTTAATTAATAATTGGAGAGAAATACCCTCAAAGAGGGCTTTAATATTAATAAACTCACTTTTCCTAAGTTTTCACTTTATAATTTGAAAGTGACTTTACCAATATCATTTCCCTAACTCATTCGTCTAATGGTTTATGAGAAATTGTATAAACCATCACAGTATCCTGACTGCCTAGGAAAAATGGGACATTACAGTCCTCCCTGCCCAAATTTGCTTGTCCTCAAGCAGCTTCAAACCTGGAAACTGCAACACCTGTTCATTTTCCCAAGTGGCATCCTCCACAGGTAGACCCTGCCATTTTACCACGTACTCCCTGATTTCCCTATCATGGAATTTCCATCCTCGAGCCTGCAGGATCTCTTCGGGGCTTGTGGCCCACTGCCCCTGATCATCCCAATGGGGTGACTCCTGTGAAACAACCTCCTCAAAAGTTCCCTTCGTCCTGTACCTGTCCCCATACATCTTTTGCTAACTCTGGGCCACCCTCAGGTTCTCCTTCAGTGCTCTCAGGATGTCTTGGATGTCCTATAACCAACCTCGAACCTGAGGAACTCTACAGTCACTGCATGCTATGTCTGCAAAAATCAAGACCTCATATCCGTATAGCGCCTGAAAAGGGGTCATACCGACAGACATGTGAAAGGTGGTGGAATAACAATACTCCCCAAGATGTAACCATATCACCCAAGCACTCTATTGTCCTGCGATGAAGTTCTACAAATACCCTTCCACCCAAGCATTCCCAAACTCAATCTGTCCGTCGATCGGTGGGTGGTAACTAGTACTCGAGTTCATATTGGTACATACCAACCTACAAAATGCCTGCCAGACACTTCTCATGAACCTTCCATTCCTGCCACTGATGATGGCTTTAGGCCACCCATGCAAACAAAAAATCTCCCTAAAAGATGACTCGATCACCTGCACTACTGAGTAGTCTAAAGGAATGGTGGAGAGGTGGGAAATCTTAGTGAGTTGGTCCACCATGACATAGATGCAATCCTTCCCTTGCATCTTCAATAACCTGGTGATGAAATCCCTGAGGATGCCTTCCCACCCCTAATTGTGAATGGGTAAAGGTTGTAATGATCCTACTGAATGCGTGTGCTTCACCTCATTCCCCTGGCGAAATCCACACTCCTAGAGATGATTCTCTAACTCATCTCTATAGGCCCTGGGGTGCCTATATGGGGTGGTAATCACTACTCAAATACCCTCCTCTAACTTACTGATGTACTCGAATCCCTTGTCGGGAGGCCTACCTGGAGGTACATTACCAAAGACATTATGCTCTCGAAACAAGTCATGTATCTCTCTCAGACAATTGGGCTCCCCACCCTTGGACCTATGTACTGAAATATGAAACTCTGCAACCCGTGCAATGTCATCCTGTCTCATCACTGCCTCCATCTTCTTCATGGTTACAACCTTAGGAGGATACGTATTCATGGCCCGTAGAACCACTCTCTTCCCGTCCTGACCCTAGAACTCCATCTCCATAATCTGGTAGTTAGTGGAGTACCTCCCTAGGGAGTATAGCCGCTGAACTCCAAGCATCACATTGGTGTCATGTATCTTTACCATGTAGAATTCATCGGTGAGCATGTAGTTTCCCAGGTTCAATGTCATCCATGGAACGTACCCGGTGCAGTCTAGTGTGTTCTCCCTCGGTATGACCACTGAGAATCCCTCAAAAGACTCAGCGGCAATGCTCTTTCGTTCCACTAGCGAAGAGTCTATAAAGTTGTGGGATGCCCCACCATCGACCAAAACTGTCACTCGATGTCCCTGCACTCCTCCCCTCATCCTAAAGGTGTGAAATCTGGGTATGCCGGAGAGTGATGCTATAACCCCTTATGTTTCCATCGATGCCTGCTCTGCCTTTGCAGTTAGTGAATCCTCCTTTTGTCCCTGTTCCTCTTCTTCCTCATCATCCCCGCTATCAGAAAACACCTCTATGTAGTGCACTCTAGCCTTGTATGCACACCTATGACCCAGTATCCATGGTTCCTAGCAACTGAAACACAACTTGTTCCTCCTCAGATCCTACCTGGTAGCATCATCCATCCTGTTCCTACCTGTCCAATCCTTCTGTGGCTGTCCTGCCAAGTATCTCTGCTAATGTCCTATACCATCCCTCAGAGGTGGTGTCCTGTCATCGAACTTCATGGGGAAGTTCAGTCTCGGGGTGAACTTGGGCTTAGGTACGGACTCATGTAAGTCTCTAGCCCTGCTAACTGCATCTTGTAGTGAAGTAGGCTTGTAAGCCTTCACCCATCCTCAAAGTGTATCGGTTAGCCCCTCTTTGAACAACATCACCAAACGGGCCTCGGAGATATTGGTGACCATCACTGATATCCTCTGGAAATCTAATATATATGCATCTGCCGACCTAGTCTATTTCAACTGTGCTAAGTCTCTAAAAGACATCTCAGGATCTCGTCTGTCAAATTGGTGCACCAGTCTACCTGTGAACTCAGCATAGGTGAAAATATGGGCATGACCCAGAGTGGTCATCCCATGGTACCACCAGTCCCGTGCCTCACCCTCCAAGTGCAATGTTGCCAACTTAATGGCATCAGCCTCTGCCATGGGGTTCAGTTGGAAGTAGGTGTCGAGCTTCTGCACCCAAGCTCGTGCAGTGCACTTCGACGTCCCATCAAAGTATGGTAAAGTGATCTTGCCCACTGTGTGTTGTAACTCATAGCTCTGCATGGGACCCATGTTGAAGAACCTCGGCATGTTTCTCCCCTTGAAGCTACAAAACTCAACAAAAGTCATAGCTTCTCTCAAATCTGGATCCATGGCCTTATACTCCTGAAAATATGCTGCTAATGGCTCGTCCTGCTCTACCTGGCCTCATGTGCCTATCTCCGGTGGTCCTAAGAAATTTGGCATGGTAGATATAGGAATCTCACTATAGTCATGAGGGCGGTTCTGAGGGCTGGTCCTGGAAGTTATCACCTCAATATGAGGTTTGTGTGTGTTTTCCCCTTCTTCCATTTGCCCTCTTTTACTGCTCTCCCCCCTTTCTTCACCATGCTTGCTCCCTAGAGAATAACCTATGATTCTTCCCATGAACTCTTGCATCTCTCTCTGTCCCTCTGCAATATCCTATAAGGATTTCATAAGCCCTCTGATCAAACCATCCTCTCTATCCTCTGGCAGATTTGCATTGTTTCCTGGAGTGTCCCCCATTTCTTCTTCTCTGCCCTCTCTGCTTCTATATCTTCTGCACCTATAAGTGATGTTTTTCCGCCCTTCCTCAGTCATCAATATCGCCCACAACTGGCCAATATCATGCTCTGATACCACTGAAATATTCTATGTTGTAAAGTTTGGGGAAAACCTCCTAGTTTTGGTGTTGGACTTTCGTCAAACACTTTGCATGCATCTGTGTTTATGGATGTAGGTGAAATTCGAGTGGACAACAAGCTGTCTCTCTGTTTTGTTGGTTGTTTGGTTGGTTTTCTAACCCCTTATACCCCCCCAACAAAGTTCCAAGTGTAGTGTTTTGATAATAAACCAAATCCATAAAAATATAATGAAAACGATCACATATGAAGTATCAAATTAACTAAATATTGGTTGCTCTTTATTGATTATTATTGTTGAACCAATTAAAAATAGAATGAGTTTGAAATACCTCTCAAAGGTAAGTAGAATGCTTGTTATTGAAGCTGGAAACCTCCCTCAATACACAACCAAGAGGAAATTGCACAAACTACCCACACGATTTGCCAAAGGAGGGCGACTTCTACATTTGTTGTTTCGTTGTTTGGTTGAACGATATGGAAGCCCCTCCAATCTATGCTATCCTTCTCTGTAATGAAAGTCACAATCAGCAAGTGGAGGTCGACCAACAGTGATCTCTCCCTTGTTATCCCCATGCATCACCAAAGAAAAATGCAGCTACAGCCAACAAGAACACGCAGCCACAAGGAAAAGGAGGCACAGCCAGCAAGAGGTGAACACGCTGCTCCTATGGGAATGATAAGTAGGAACCACAATGAAGATACATGCCCAAACAAGTAGCCATGTTGAAGAGAGGGGAAGGAGTCAGACTCAATAGAAACACACAGCCAAAGGAAAAGAGAATGTGCCCAGCTCAAGGGAACACCCAACACTCCACACGTGCCAAAGAAAACGCCTACTATTCTCCCAAACTGAAAATGAATTTCTCCTCCGATAAATCTCCATGAAAACACAATGCCAATACCTACAAATGAAAAGCATGAGTGGCTTCTCCAATCTCCCAGCTAGGACAGATGGTTTCACTGCCGAATCCGAGTGCTGAAATGGGTTTCCAGCTGAAACCCTCATTTGCTCACCGATCTCTTCTCCCAAAACCCAATTTTTCAAATGAATAGTCAATAATTCCTTTTCCACCCTCAACCATCCTTTTATTCCTTCACTTTTCTTTTTCTCCATTAAAATGTCCATTTAATTAATAATTGGAGAGAAATACCCTCAAAGAGGGGTTTAATATTAATAAACTCACTTTTCCTAAGTTTTCACTTTATAATTTGAAAGTGACTTTACCAATATCATTTCCCTAACTCATCTGTCTAATGGTTTATGGGAAACTGTATAAACCATCACAGTATCCCGACTGCCTAGGAAAAATGGGACATTACATGGCCTTTAGGCTCTCCTAGGAATAGGTGTATCTATTGCAACATTTATGCCTCCTTTCTTTCATGCGGGTTGTTATAAATGATGTAATTACCTATGTGGATTGGGAAAATAGGCTAGAGAGTTTTGGTGCTAATTAGGAGCAGTGAGGTGACCTCTGACCCCATGGTTTGGTAAGCAATCTCTCTCATTAATAGATGTTCTAGGAAAAAGTACGGTGAAATTTGAGGGGATCTAGTGGTGTCGTACACCCTAATATATGAATAATATTTACATAGGAACCATTCATCTATCCCCTTCATCCAAGTCCTAGATTCAAAAAAAAATCCTATGTCTTGGAAAACCAAAAATAATAGAGTGTAGAAGGGTGAGGAAAAGATTAGAAATGTCATAAAAATATCTCTTGGAATTAATACTCTAGAGCTCAAAGTAGTACTCATGAATGGGGGATTAGTTTTGGTCACAGTTCCACTTGAGGTTAGGAATTTGAATGGAGGAACAGATAAAATCAATTATGCAAGATTCCATGTAAAAACATGGTTTTTAATACATGGGATGTTCTTCATATGGATACAAATGTTGAAGGATAAGATGTTTTCCCAGTTGAACACTTGTCCCATTTTGACGATGTTATGTGCTAGTGGTAGCCAATCGATTTGGAATTGTGTGATTTGATCTTCACCATAAATCCAGCATAGCATGGATACTAGAAATTCATATGGTGCCTTAAGAATGTGGGTGGGAACCAACTTTTTTTCTTATTTGAGAGTATTTTTGTCATCGTCCCACCAATGTTTCATAATTATCTTCATTGGTCCCTTGTTTCCTTGAGAGAAACATTTTAGGAACGGTTCATTGAGAGTGTATGTGGGAGTGGGTGAATGGTATCTCAAAATGATATCTTTAGGCCTTAGGGAGACCACACACTTCCTGATGTAGGACAATCGTTGTCACTCACATGAAGCATGACCCATCAGCATCAAGGAATCTGTACGGGATCTCAACGTTGGTCGTTACAACAAATATTTTGGAGACCTCCTTAACTCAGTGCCAGAATTTATCTTTTGAGACACGCTTGAACTTCGACGCAGAAAAATCTAGAGTCACATTTGAACTATTGTGAACGAGGTGGGAGTTTTCCACTATGGCTCTGGAATGCAATTGGTCTAGATAGTCATTAGGCTAATTTTTAGAGTAGACGAGTAGCCAGGGGGAAACCCTAAGAACCCTCTGATAAATAGAGGTTTTGTATGCCTGAATGAGGCTAATGAGCTAGTGAGGTTGGTAGTTAGCTGCATAGTTGTAGAAAAACAACTTAGTAGGATATTTTATGAGTTTTCAGTTTTTATTCACAGTTGTAACCATTTTCGTTTATGAATAGAACAGAGGAAAATTGATCCAATGCATAGTGTGAACATTGTTTGCAATTCTCTATCGTTGCATTTCCATGAGTGAAAGAATGAATCTCGTATGAGTAGATGAGACTGTGAATGTTAGGAGAAGTTTCAATTGTTTCTCTTCTGTTGAAGTGGTGCAAGGCGTGCACACAGAACACAAGGAGGGCATTAACGGGATATGTTTTGATTCTGAAGCTTAGAAGAGATAACACAAACTTTTCCGTTTGTAAGGAGTGCAAAGAGACTGGTGCAAAGTGTGCACAGTCATCCGCAAGAAATTGAACTTGTGTATAGATCTGGTGCAAAGAGTGCATAGATTCGAGGTTCACTTAAGTGTCGAAGGGACTTTACAAGAAATTGAAGAACCAGAAAAGGAGAACGCTAGGAGGGAGAGAAGAATTTATCTTTGAGAAATCCTTTGGATCTGAGTTATCGAAATCCCTGAAATGCAAGGAGTGAGTGGGAAGTCGAATTCTTTATAAGACCAAGCTCAGGAGGAGTAACACTTTTATTAAGTGTTAAGGAGTGCCAGGAATTTAAATCTGTGGGAGGAACAAAGGTTTGAAACCTTTGAATGCTTATAAATTCTTCTATGTCTAAAGAAGGTGTAAGCGCAGAAGGTGGAAAGATCTTAGCCATTCGATCTGAATGCAAGAGAATCATAACTGTCCATCAGAAGGGATGCGTGGCGAACATTCAGCATTTTGCTGACTCGTCACTCAAAGAAATCAAAGGTTGAGTCGTAAGAATTCGTGAGACACGAAATCACAACTTGATCTGAGCCATTGGACCAAGGAGGAATCTGGACTGTTGATTGTCGAGGTTGAAATATCGGCATTTCAAGGATCGAAATATTTGAGGTGATAAGTCTTTCGAATTCGCGAAATGCAAAGTCTGGAAATCATCATGATTGTCGGATCAAGGGAGGATCTGGACTGTCAGACCTGCACCATCGGGAGTTCGGACACAGGGAGAACGGTGGTGCCTCATATCGGGAATACCCGATATGCGAAACCCTGACACACTATGAGGTTTTTCCCTAGGTCACAGTGAAGGGTCATGTGGAAAGAGGAAAAGCAAGAAACTAGCGATTGCTAGGTCCTTGTCAGGATTTCGACGATCGGGAGAGTTAGAGTGGCTCGCGTGAAAATACCTGACTCATGAAATCGCGATGTACCTTTGAACAACTGGGTGGTCACATTCGTGGTCATGTAAGGGAAAGAGCTTAGCCAGAGAAGAGCTAGATCCCGTTTGGTGTTGATATTGGAACAACGCTAAGGAGAAGGCCCGTGGGTCTCATATGATTTGCATCTTTGAAGAAAGGACCTATGTAAGTGGGATTTGGGTCTAGCAAAGGCCCGAAGAGTCAATCAAACTCAATTTCTTGATCGATCCTAGACCGGGAGGTCACGCAGCCCTTAGGAGAGAAGGGGGGTCTACTTCAAGTGGTATCAAAGCTATGTCTTGTATGTAGATAGCGGGCAGAAGAGAAGGAGATAGTCTGATACCATCAAGTGGTATCAGAGGCTGAATCTTTTCTTGCAAATAGCAAGAAAGGGAGAGAAGACAAGAGAACTTGAAGTTGTACTCTGTGTGTGACAAACAGTCAATAAAATGTCGTCGAGGAGATGAGGAGAGTAACCTTTAGCCAATCGAGATGTGGAAAGGGATATGCGAGAACTTCGCGAAATATTAGAGGCAATGGAGGAAGCACAAAGGAGAGCACCTGATGCTGGAGACATCAATGATGTAGAGAGTGAAGAAGATGTAGGCGAGAATGTCATCGAAGAAGCTAGAGGAGAGGAGATTGTAGAGGAACACTTGTTGAGAGTAGTTTCTATATTGGGAGGAAAATTCAAGATAGAGGTCCCAATGTATGAAGGAAATTTGGATGCAAAAGAGTTGCTGGATTGAATAAGATCCATGGACAAACACTTCGACTATGAAGAGGTCGATGAAGAAAAGAAGGTGAAGCAAGCTATCACCAAGCTAAAAGGACATGCAGTGATATGGTGGGATGAACTGTAGGATGAAAGGAGAAGCAAGGGAAAGAATTGGGATATAATGGTAGCCAAGATGAAGGCTAAGTTCATTCCCAACAATTATCAAATCAATCTGTTCAGGAAGATACAGAACCTGAGACAGAAGGGGATGATAGTTAAAGAGTACACAGAGGAGTTCTATAGGTTGAACATCAGAACTGGACAAAGGGAGAGAGATGAAGAAAAAAAATTTAAATATATAAATGGCCTGAGATATGAAACCTCGGATGAGCTCAGCATGATTTCATTAAGGACAGTGGAGGATGCTTATCAGTTTTCACTGAAGGCAGAGGAGAAGTTGGCCAGAAAAAAAATGTAGCGAGGAATAGGTAAAATCCCAACACCAAACAGGGGTAACGGAGTTACCCATGACAAGGCACATAAGTCTAAGGATGAGATTGAGAAACCACACAATCACTCAGAAAGAGGAGGAAGTTCCCGAGAAAGATGAGGTGGTGGAAGAAATTCTTTCACAGGAAGAGGAAGAAGAGGAGGAGGAGAAGTAATATGTTATGCCTGTGGAAATACAGGGCACATGTATTGGGACTTTCCCGAGAAAAAGAAAGAAGGTGGAGGTGAAGCTCACATTTCAAAAGAACAAAGAGGAAATTTTGAAGCAGAAGGAGAAGAGGATGGAAGATCCCTGATGTTGAGAAAGGTTCTCTTAAAACTAGAGGTAGACGTTGAAAAGCCAGTGTAGAGGAACAGTCTCTTCAGAAAATCTTGTAAGACTAAAGACAGAGTATGCAAGGTGATAATCGACAGTGGGAGCATTGATAACTTAGTATCCACAAAGATGGTGGAGAAATTGGAGCTGGATACAACTTCACACCTGAAGCCATACAAAGTCTCATGGTTGCAGAAAGGACACCAGGTAATGGTTACTAAACAATGCTTGGTTGAGTTTAAGATAGGAGGATATAGAGATGAAATTCTATGTGATGTAATTCCCATGGATGTATGCCATATTTTTTTGGAATAACATGGACTTTTGATGGGAATTTCATTCATGATGGGAGGAAAAATACATACACCTTGGAGAAGAATGGTAGAACACACATGTTGTTGCCAATAGAGTAGAATAAAGTGAAAGAGGAAGCCAACACAAGAATCCTTCTCATGAGTGGGAAGGAACTCCTGAAAGAAGTCAAGAAAGAATAGGAAATGAAATTCCTTGTGCTGAGGAAACCTAGAGTTATCCTTACAAGTACATTGATGGATGATTTACTTGAAGAAGTTCAGGAATTGCTGGAAACTTTCACTAAAATGGTGGTGGATGACATGCCTAACTCATTGTCACCCGTTAGAAGTATCATCCACCATATTGACTTGATACCAGGAGCAAGTCTACCAAACAAATAAACATACATATTGACACCTCGAGAGAACGAGGAAGTAAAGAACCATGTCCAGGATTTGCTAGACAAGGGTTTGGTCAGAGAGAGCTTGAGTCGATGTGCAGTACCAACTGTGTTGAGTCCAAACAAGGATGAAGGATGGATAATGTGTACAGACTCAAGATCCATTAACAATATCACTATCAGGTATAGATTTCCTTAACCAAGAATGGATGATTTAATGGACTGTTTAAGTGCTAGCAAATTTGTTTTCTAAGATAGATTTGAAAAGTGGATATCACCAAATCAGGATGAGAGAAGGCGATGAGTGGAAGACAGCCTTTAAGACAAATGAAGGTCTGTATGAGTGGCTTGTTATGCCATTTGGATTAACAAATTCCTCGAGTACTTTTATGAGGCTTATGAATGAAATAATGAAAGATTTCATTGGCAAGTTTGTGGTTGTATATCTAGATGATATACTGATCTTTAGCAGGACTAAAGAAGATAATTTGAGGCACCTGACATTAGTGGTGAGGCTAAAGCAAGAGAAGTTGTTGATAAATTTGGAGAAGTCCTCTTTTATGAAGAAAAAACTCATTTACTTGGGTTTCGTGATCTCTTGAAATGAACTGAAGATGGATCTAGAGAAGGTGAAAGAGATCAAAGAATGGTCGTCACCGAGGAGCATGTTCGAGGTAAGGAGCTTTCAAGGATTGGAAAGTTTCTATAGGAATTTCATCAGAGACTTCAACGGAATTTGTGTGCCAATGATGGATACAGTGAAGAAGAAGCACAAGTATTTTAAATGGACAGAGGAGGCTAAGAGAAGCTTCAATATATTGAAGGAGAAAATAATAGAACGACCAATTCTGGTCTTGCCGAATTTTGAAAAGACATTTCAGGTGAGATGTGATGCAAGTGGAGTCGCAATAGTAGCAGTTTTGAGTCAGGATAATAGACTTGTTGCCTATTTCAGTGAGAATCTCAATAAGACCAAGAGAAAATACTCCACGTATGACAAGGAGTTTTATTCCATAATTCAATCCTTGAAGAAATGGAGACATTATATTGTCCCACAAGAATTTGTCTTGTATAGCGATAACCAGGCTTTACAATTCATAACCAGGTAGGAAAAATTGAATCAGAGGCATCCAAATGGGTTGAGTTTATGAAAAAATTTACTTTTGTCATAAAACATATTTTTGGGAATGCTAACAAAGTTGTTGATGCATTAAGCAGGAGATGTTTGATTCTGCAGGAATTCCAAGTGAAAACCTTGGGGTTTGAACACCTTAAGGACATGTATTATGATGATACAGATTTCAAGGAAGCATATGAAGCATGTGTAAACCTTGTGCTGAGAGACAAAATCCTGTGTATAGAGTACATGATTCAAGAGGGATTTTTGTTCAAGAGAAATCAGGTGTGAATACCAAAATTCTCAATGAGGGATAACATTTTGAAAGAAAAGCATAGTGGAGGATTGGTTGGACATTTCGGCCATAAAAAAACATTTTCACAGTTGAGAAGTTCATACTATTGGCTAGGTATGAGAAAATAAGTGATAAAGTTTGTGAACAGATGTAGAATCTTCCAACATACAAAAGGAAAGAGACAGAACACTGGATTGTATCAACCATTTCCCATACTAGAGAGGCCTTGGGATGCAATAAGCATGGATGTTTTGTTGGTATTTCCAAGGACACAAAGAGGATTTGATTCCATATTTGTGGTGGTAGATAGATCTTCAAAGATGGCACATTTTATCCCATTCTAGAAGACCAATGATGCAATGCATGTTGCAAATATATTTTTCAAGGAAGTTGTAAGACTTCAGAGCCTACCCAGGAGCATTGTCTTGGATAGAGACACAAAATTTGTTGTTCACTTTTGGAGAACACTATGGAAGAATTTTGGGACAGATTTGTCCTTCATCTCAGCTTATCATCCTCATACAAATGGATAGACCGAGGTGGTAAACAAAAATTTGGGAAACTTATTGAGGAGTCTGGTCATTGAGCACCATAATCAGTGGGATCAAATTCTGTCGCAAGAAGAATTTTCATACAATGACTCACCAAATAGGAGCACTGGAAAGATCTCATTCAAAATATTGTATGGAATGCAACCCAGGGGAGTATCTGAGTTGAGATACTTGGAACAGAGTGAGACCAGGAGTGTTGGAGAAAAATATTTTTCTGCAGAAATGCAGAAGATCCATAGTCAGATCAGAGGATAGTTGCAGAGTTCTAACCAAGAGTACAAGCGCAGAGATGATCAACATCACAGAGAAATTCAATTTGAAGTAGGAGATCAGGTTCTAGCACATCTCAAGAAGGAAAGGTTCCCTAGGGGGACATATAACAAGCTAAAGATGAAGAAGATAGGACCTTGTAAGATCTTGAGGAAGTTTGATGTAAATGCCTATGAGGCCAAGTTTCCAGATGATGTGGGCATATCACCCATATTCAATGTTTCAGACCTGTATCCTTACAGGAAGGATAACACAGAGGGATCATAAGATCGCAAGAAAATTCAGTGGGAGAAGCAAATGCCGACAATAGAAAAACTACAGATGGAGAGAATTGTTGATTAGAGGATTGGCAAGAAGACCAAAAGGAACACTTATTTTGAGTATCTGGTCAATTGGAAGGGACACACAATAGAGGATGTCCATTGGGATAATGAAGCTTCTATCCAAAAACATGCAAATTCAGTGCAGGATCTCATGGACAGGAGTCCATGAATTTTTGTCAAGGGGAGTATGATGCAGGAGCATCGTTGTCACTCGCACAGAGAAAAACCCATAAACATCAAGGAATTTGTACACAAGATCAACGTTGGTCGTTACAGCAGATATTTTGGAGACTGCCTTAACTCAGCGCCTGAAGTAATCTTTTGAGACATGCTTGAACTTCGAAACCGAAAAAATATGGAGGCACGTTTGAACGATTGTGAATGAGGTGGGAGTTTTTCACTATGGCTCTATAATGCAACTAGTCTAGATAGTTGCTAGGCTAAGTTTGAGAGTAGATGAGTAGCCAGGGGGAAACCCTAAGAACCCTTTGATGAATAAAGGTTTTGTATGCCCGAATGAGGCTAATAATCTAGTGAGGTTGGTAGTTAGATGCATAGTTGTAGAGAAGCAAGTTAGTAGAAGATTTTCTGAGTTTTCATTTTTTATTCACAGTTGTAACCATTTTCACTTATGAATAGAACAGAGGAAAATTGATCCAATGCATAGTGTGAACATTGTTTGCAATTCTCTGTCGTTTCTCTTCCATGAGTGAATGAATGAATCTCGTATGAGTAGATGAGACTATGAATGTTAGGATAAGTTTCAATTGTTTCTCTTCTGTTGAAGTGGTGCAAGGCGTGCACATAGAGTGCAAGGAGGGAGTTAATGAGATATGTTTCTATTTAGAATATCATAAGAGATAACACCAACTTTTCCCTTTGCAAGGAGTGGAAAGAGACTTGTGCAAAGTGTGCACAGTCGTCCACAAGAAATTGAACTTACGTAAATATTTGGTGCAATTAGTGCACAGATCTGAGGTTTGCTTAAGTGTCAAAGGGACTTTACAAGAAGCTGAAGAACCGGAAAAGTCGAACGCCAGGAGGGCAAGAAGAATTTCTCTTTGGGAAATCCTTTGGATCTGAGTTATCGAAATCCCTGAAACGCAAGGAGTGTGTGGGAAGTCAAAGTCTTCATAAGACCAATCTCAAGAGGAGTAACACTTTTCTTAAGTGTTAAGGAGCGCGAGGAATCCGAATCTGTCGGAGGAACAGAGGTTTGAAACCTTTGAATGCTTATAAAGTATTCTAAGTCTAAATAAGGTGTAAGCACAGAAGGAGGAAATATCTTAGCCATTCGATCTGAATGCAAGAGAATAGAAACTTTCCATCAGAAGGGACACATTGTGAACATTCAACATTTCGTTGACTCGTGACTTGAAGAAATCAAAGGTTGATTTGTAAGAATTCGCGAGATGAAAAATTGCAACTTCATCTAATTCATTGGACCAAGGAGGAATTTGGACTCTTGATTACCCACAGTGAAATATTCGCATTTCGGGGATCAAAATATTTGAGGTGATAATTCTTTTGACTTCGCAAAACGCGAAGTCTCGAAATCATCATGACCACCGGATCGAGGAAGGATCTAGACCGTTAGACCTACACCATCGAGAGTTCAGACAATGGGAGAACGGTGGTGACTCACATCGGAAATACCCAATACACGAAACCCTGACGCGCTCGGAGGTTTAGTCCCAGGTCATAGTGAGGGGTCATGTGGAAAGAGGAAAGGGAAGGAACTAGTGAGCATTAGGTCCTTGTCGGGATTTCGGCGATCGGGAGAGTCAGAGTGGCTTGCATGAAAATACCTAACTCGTAAAATCACGGTGCACCTTTGAATAGGCGGGTGGTGACATCCATGTTCACGTAAGGGAAAGATCTTAGTGAGAGAAGTGCTAGAGCCCGTTTGGCATTGATATTGGAACAACACTAAGGATAAGGCTCGTGGGCCTCATATGACCTGCGCCTTTGAAGAAAGGACCTGTGTAAGTGGGATTTGGGTCTAGCAGAGGCCCGAAGAGTCAATCAAACTTAGTTTCTTGATCGTTCCTAGACCAGGAGGTCGCGCAGACCTTAGGAGAGAAGTGGGGTCTATATCACTTCCCCTTATTTCTCACGATGGTTTTGGTGCTTGTGTTGAATTTCTTGAAGCACTGTTGAATGGACTCATTGTATGGGAAAAGAGTTGGCTGGGAAAAAACCAGATGAATGACGCTTCTTTATAGTTTCCTATATATTTCTACATTCTCTTCCTCTGTAGGAAAATCACTTGAGTTAAAAATTCTATAGATCGCCTCATATGCAGGACTGTGGTCTTCACTAATGTGTGGGTAGTGTCTATCACCAATGCCTCAATCGGGCGAGACAATGTTTCAGGCATGGAGGATGACTAGAAACAAATATATCCCTTTGGTCTTATAGGATTATGTCTCTCCATGATAGGAGGTTGATTAATCCTACATCATTAGATTAATAAGTGAATTAAGCTATGCAAAAATAATATGGTAAACATGAAAAGACCATAGATTAAACAGTAAAATGAAGTACGTATAATTGAGCCAAGGAAATGGTCACACAATACATATAGAGAATAAAAGAAGAATGACATTTATAGACTTTTGGAAGAAGATTGGTCATAAAATGAGGGTTTATAGCCATTAAGTGGTATTAAAATGCCTATAAATGTGCCATAAATCGCATGTGTAAGAAAGTTGTTACTAAATATAGCGTCAATCCCCATCATTAAATCTAATTAAGAGAGGTAGTTTCCCAAATCTATGTATCAGAGTCTACTGGGGTTTTCAATTCGAAAAGATAACTATCAAAGTCATAGGATCGTAGTAGGAAAACTAGAGGATCAATTTGAACTCTTACGGGAGGGCTATCAAAATCATATTCCCATTTTATCTAGAAAGGCATGTCGATCTAATGTGTGTGCAACATTGTGGGGAAGGTGGGACCTATGATATTTGTGACATTGAAATTTGTCGAGGTGAGGTTTAAATCAAAGTCCAAATACACGACATCGAAGGAATATTCCCTTATCCTAGAAAGATGTTCCAAACATGAAAGCTGAAAGGCTCAAAAAGACATTGTCAAAGTTTGGGTTTCAGAGTTCAAAAGTATGAGGGACCAATTGGACTCTGACAAGGATGGTATTGAAGGAATATTACTTTCATACCTTGGGTAGTGAAGGGTCCTGAATGAAATAAAAAGATAACGCATTCAAGATCCATAAACTGGAAAAAGGGACAGTCTTAAGATGCCACCTAGTGAGGTCACAATCAATAGGTTGTATCGACTCGAGGGTGTTGAGTACACATTTGATTTGAATATATACATCTATGGGATGCCATGTAAGGAGTGAAATTTATGTGTCATAGGTATCGTAGAGTGAGCATCGGAGTCCTAAGAGGTGTGTGGAGAGAAATACGTCTACGAAGGAGATTCCTACAGACCCCATTCTTATGAGAACATCGAAACAGTTTCTTTCAGAATGAAGGATAGTGTGAAGCTTTTTCTAAGTCCATCACGACTTAGAATTAAAGTGAGAGAGAGCGAGAGATCTATCATTCCGACTAATTAAAACATGGAACATGTTATTTCTATGAGAGGCACGAACAATAAAATTTGGGTGGATAGGTTAAAGAGTGTAATACCAGGAGAATTATTTATGATTGTGTCCTATGGGATGCTATTCATGAAGAATCCATAGACTATGTAAGTGATGGAAAAAATATTCTCCATTCTCATACCTTCCTAGTGAAGTAGAATTGTATCCCTTGTAAGAAAAATTAAGAATATAAGGGGGCCCATTTAAAAATAAAATGGGTTGTTGTGGGAGGTGAGCCACAACAAATGGTAACTTACTAGGACTAACTAGTTACCTCTGAGATTAAAATAAAGTGACTTCAACCAACTCAATGGGGATTTTACCTTTAGACCATTCATGCAATATACATATTGAGGACCCCACATCAATCAACCTGACGACAAGATAGAAGGAAATCATGCTACTAGTGATCTTCCACATAATTATGGTGAGCATTAATGGGTATTTATTTTATGCACCCATAGAGAAACATTGACAGAAACACCACAAAGGAGTGCTTATCGACTTTTATAGAAAAAAGCGTTTTCTTGATCTCTCTTTCATGACATTGCTTCACTACAATTGAGATTTTGTATTCCCAAAGATGATTCTTTAGTATCATACAAGCATGGCCCCACTGCTAGCAAGTGTCCATAGCACCGACAGGTTTACTTGTACTTCCAAAAATTTTAGTAGCATTTTCAACTTCCTTATGATTATGCTTTTTTGCATTCACCTTTTAGATATATAATTTATGTATTTATTTATCAACATAGGTGGAGGTAAATAGGAAGTGAGGTGATACAATAATTATTTTGATATACCAATCTCAGTCGACAATTTATTCTCATGGGTCCATAAACATGAATCACATATGCATTTAAAATTAGGAGTATCAAGGGCATAATCACTCGAATTATGTATAAGACATTGAATTCAAGAAATTTCTAAAAACTTGAGTGGAACATAGGCATGTCATGAGAGTGGTCACATAAATAGAGATAACTGATGGAAACCATCAAAACGTGTTGAATTTCTAGGTTAGAATCTTTCTCTTGACACATGTTAACAAGTTCCTCTTTTATGTACCATTATCACTCATCAAGATAGACGTTGATCCCAAGCAAACTCAATCACTTTAATATGGAAAGGAATTCTCATAACAAGGAACTTAAATGAGTCAAACAATCTTGGGTTCCTGTTGTGAAGGGAAATGTTGGTCCAAAGCAATGAATAGAAAATTATTCTAAACTGAAAAGTGAAAAATCAAGAGAAAAATTGAAACAAGTATGGGAAAAATAAAACTGGAAGAAAACGAAATGTCTATTAGGGAAAAAATAATAGAACACAGGAAAAGAAAACAAAGAAAATATTCCTATGTACAAGGCTACATCACCATTTGTGATTAGGAGAAGTATTTTTTGAGGATTTTTCCATTCACAGGGAACTCTTCCTCATCTCCCTCCAATGTTTTAAGTCTTAAAGTCCCATGAATTATTTTTTGGTGAATCAGATAGGGTCCTAGCCACAATTTCTAGAATTTAGTGTGTTTTCTCTTTAGTTCATTAGCTTTGTCCCATTAGAGAATGATGTCTCCCTCATGAAAATATTTATTACCCACATTTGACTTTTCAAACCATTTATTTATTATTTCTTGATGGTGTGTTAGGGTCATTTTATCTTTTTCCATTTCTTCTTCTAGTTTTAAAAACATGTTTAATCTCTCCTGCATTATTAGGAAAGCCTCATATTGGGAATATTGGGCCACTTGCAAGGCATGTAAGAAAGTATGGATAGTTTTAGCACAAGAATTTGTAGCTACAAGAGGCATGCTTCTCCATAAGCAACTAAATAACCTACATAGGCTATATACCCTTCTAGTACTTACTGTTCAGAGCTTTGGGTTTTCACAAAGAATTAATCCCTTAAATAGTAGTAGTACAAACATTTCGTAGTGATATGGTGCTACAAAATAGTCTATTTTTTTATATTCCACTAGTTTGCTACCCACAATGTTGTCGAATCGCCTAAGACTGATGATGCTGCTACTGCTCGAGGTTGCTACCCATTCTGCACATGTCCAAGTGAAGGTGCTACGTATTTTTATGGCGCTACCTAAATTTTGACAGAACACATAGGTGGGTGCTACCTAAAATTTGACAGGAGACACAGACGGGCGCTACCTAAATTCACTACATAAATTCTGGCAGAAACCAAATTGTGCAAAGACGTTTCTGCCAGTTTTGAGTGACAAAATTAAACATTTTACTATGAACAATTGAAAATGTATTTTTGAAAACTAGAGGAGTTTTGTTTTCATCACATACCAAATAAAAAAAACCTCTCTCAATTTTGCAAAATGTGATATGGTCAGAGAGTTATTTGACATAGAAGTGGTGCTACGGAATGTGTTGTTGAAACTCTATTTTAAGACTGTTGAACTGGCATTTTTGACTAGTTGACTTCTAGAATGATTTCCGGGTGAAATAAGATGAATTTTAAAAATATGAAGGAGGTTATTATAAATCACGGGCCCATGAAAATTAAACTCTTTCATTTTTCACATAGGTGTCACGGATTGGGAGATTCGAAAGAATATTTGAGCCCTATGTTTTCAGTTTTCATGATTTCTTGTTTGAGACATATTTTTGTGACACCTGTTTTGGCTAGATGGAGATGAATTTAAAGAAACAGAGAGAGGTTTTTCTTCATAATGAGCTTATATACAAAAAACGTTCTCATATTTTACACATTTGTTGTAGTTTGAGAATTACAAGTGGCATTTTGAAGCCTAGTTTTCATAATTTCGCCTCCTGAAAAATTGGAAATCAGTTAAAACGTGTCATTCTTTGTTTGTAACTGTTTCTATTTTGGGAAAGGGGTTGGAGTTCAAATTGGTGAGTTGTAAAGGACCTATGGTTCTATATATTTCATGGTACAAGAGTAGAGTGGGGTGGGAAGGGTTGAGTTGAGTCTCCATTATTGTAATTTTCTTTGACTGAGAAGATTATTCTTTGGTTATGTATTGGACCTGAGAATTTTTTATTAGTAGAAGTCAATTTCTCTTTACATCATCTTGTTACCTATTATGTTGAATTATTCATGATTGGAGGATCCACATGATTTTTTTATGGTTGTGTTATGATGAATGTTTGATTATAATATTGCTGTGATGTTCTTTAGTTTTCTTTAAACTCTAAATTCAAGAGGATCTTGTGTTTGGGTTTTTCTTCATTGGGATGCTTGAAAACCTGATTTTAATAGCAGACCTTTACACCTCCCTCACTAAGTATTCCTCCTATTCACTAACTGAGCTAATCAAGACCTCATTTTCTTGTGCATGCTAGCCCAGATTTCTGAGTTAAAGCCTTATTATTTGGAGTCTTGTCCATTTAACCTTTTAAAACCTCTTTTATATTTACACATATTTTGATGGGTACTGGGCTTATCCTCTTGCAGTCAAAGGGTGATTCTTAGTGATAACATAAATGGCATTGTTGCCAGGGATAGATTTGAAAAAAATGAACAGCTCCCTGGGAAGAACGACATAGATCCATCTCTTGATGGTAGACAAGAGATGGAAACAAAAAATCTGATTGTATTATCTACCTGGCGACTCCACAATCAAAGACTCCACTGGGGAGGATCCCATTTACAGAAAGATGAATGGGAAGAAGTGTAAAACAAGGTATCATTTCATTAGTTTTCTACATGAATTCTTGTTCTTCTTTATCATCTCTTTCTTATATTTTCCTTTACATATAAAGAGAATCATCTTTTTCTTTGTTTATTTGGATGATCAACAACCTTCCTTTATATAAACATCCTTGGAAGAAGAAGACCTACCTTCTACATGTGTTGTAGATGTTCATCTTGTATCCTCACCTCCACCTATTCATAAGGATGATATTTGTATTCAAATCCCTTCTGAATTTGATCACCCTTGTAACCTTGAGGAGGTTGAAATTGATTCAAAGCCTTCCCAAATCTCATCACCTTCTGTTGTTGTTGTTGAACCTTTCCACCAACTTGTTAAAACTCATATCCAGCTCACTAGTTTTCAAACTAGAATCAGAGACAAGATGTTTAAACACTTAAGGATGCCATATCACCTTCATCCTTATCCTCTTGATTTCCTTGAGTATCTTCCTCGGTTCTTTGGAGAAGATCATGTTACAGCGGAGAGGCATTTGGAGGCCTTTGAGAAATTTGTTGATCATTTTGAGATAATTCATGATGATGTTACCATGAGGTTGTTCTCCAAATATTTGTTTGGATATGTTGTTGTGTGGTTTAAAGGTTTGGGAGTCGATTATGTTGGTTCTTGGATATGCATTTTTGAAGTGTTGGGGTGAGAACAAGTCCCTTGATCAGTACTTGTATGATTTTAATGATTTGAGGAGAGGGGAAGAGGAAGCCTTGGTTGTCTTCAACAAGAGGTTTTATAGTGTTTATCATAGCATGCCAGTGGAAATCCGACCTTCAGAGACTTCTGCCATGGTATACTATGTTATGGCTCAACATCCAAAGCTTGTCCTTCTTCTGTTAGAAAGGAAGTCTTCATCCTTAACATGCTTATTTGAATATGCCCAAGAATTTGAGGAGAACATTCGTGCTTCCAAGAGGATCCAAGAGCAGGTTTGCTTTGAAAATATGCACGCATATGAGCAAGAGGACTATCAGTATATTTTAGACTTGCAGCAAGAAGATAGTGAGTATGAATCAGATCTGGAACAACAACAAGGATGTAAGTATGGTTCACATTTGGAATCGAATTCTTCAACATTTACAGTTTTTTGTATGGACAAGGATACATGTCTAGTTTATGATCAGTTTTCACAGCACGTTGAACATATTATAATTGGTAATTGCATAGATAACTATATGTTCTTGGCTGATAATAATTATCAGTATGATTTAAACCCAGTTGTACCACTATCTTGTGATCATCATGCTGAAAACAAAGAGACTGAAATTGTTGATGATCAAAATCAGATCTCAAGGAAACCAGAAGGTTGTTTGTTTTCAAGCAAAGAGGAATATATGTATGAGCAATTGTCTTTTCTTAATTATCAAGTTTCCAACCATGGTCTTGAGGATCCAATTGTAGCTTAATATGTTTCATATTTTCTGAAAATTCCAGTTTTCATTACTTCGCAGGTATTCATGGGTAAAGATGTTTCTCTGAAAGAATTTTTATCTCTATTTTTAGACCTCTGTTATTCTCTATTGATTAGTGGTATGGATGGGATTCCTTCAGTCATGAAGTTTCTTGAATGGTTACTGTGGAAACTTTCCTTTACCTAACCAATTGCAGGTCTGGCTAGAGTAGAGTAGGGTAGGAAATAAGCTCGTTTCCTGAGCATTTATTTTTCCTTCAGTTTGGATAAATAATAGTCATTTTGTGTGAATAAAGGCAGGCCTTGAGAATGTTGTAGAGAATGGTTGAATGTTGACTCCATAACCTAATGGACTAGACACAATACAAAATTGTGGATGTTTGCAGAGTAAGTTGAGAGGTTAAAGGTTGGGAGAAGCCCTAGGATAAGGCACTGAAACTACAAGAGTTATTAGAGCCTCACAGGGAGGACTCTATCCCCCATGGAGCCTACATTAGAAAAAATAATTTTCATCTATAAGAGGCCTGCCTCTCCATAAGAAACTAAATAACCTACATAGGCTATATAGACTTCTAGTACTTACTGTTCAAAGATTTGGGTTTTCACAAAGAATTAATCCCTTCAACAGTAGTATCATAGACATTTCGTAGCACTATGGCGCTACAAAATAGTCTATTTTTTATATTCCACCACTTTTCTACCCACAATGTTTCTGAATCTCCTAAGACTGATGATGTTTCTACTACCCGAGGTTGCTACCCATTCTGCACATGTCCAAGTGAAGGTGTTGCATATTTTGATGGTGATACCTAACTTTTCACAAAACACAAAGGTGGGAGCTACCTGAATTTTGACAAGAGACACAGACGGGTGCTACCTAAATTTTGGCAGAAACCAAACTGTGCAAAGACGTTTCTGCCAGTTTTGAGCGACAAAATTAAAAATTTTACTATGAACAATTGAGAAGGTATTTTTGAAAACTAGAGGAGGTTTGTTTTCTATATATTTCATGGTACAAGAGTAGAGTGGGGTGGGAAGGGTTGAGTTGAGGCTCCATTATTGTAATTTTCTTTGACTGAGAAGATTGTTCTCTGGTTATGTACTGGACCTGAGAAATTTTTATTAGTAGAAGTCAGCTTCTCTTTACATCATCTTGTTACCTCTTATGTTGAATTATTCATGATTGGAGGATCCACACGAGTTTTTTATGGTTGTGTTATGATGAACGTTTGATTATAATACTATTGTGATTTTCTTTAGTTTTCTTTAAACTATGAATTCAAGAGGATCTTGTGTTTGGGTTTTTCTTCCTTGGGATGCTTGAAAACTTGATGTTAATAGTAGACCTTTATACCTCCCTCAATAAGTCTTCATCTTATTCACTTTTAATCCTATTCACTGACAGAAGCTAATCAAGACCTCATTTTCTTGTGCATGCTAGCCCAAATTTATGAGTTAAAGCCTTATTATTCAGAGTCTTGTCCATTTAACCTTTTAAAAAGATCTTTTATATTTACACATATTTGATGGTACTGGGCTTATCCTCTTACAGTCAGAGGGTGATTCTCAGTGCTAACATATAGGAATAATGGATTCTTTTCCATAGACCAAAAAGAAAGGAGAGTTACCAATACTTGACTTTGGATTCACTTTGTCATCCCATAAGGAGTTCTGAAGGGTGAGGTGCCAATTTCTTTGATGATCATTGATAGTTTTACTGAGAATTTTATTGAGGTTCTTATTAGTTGACTATGCCAAACCATTCCATTGTGGGTAGTAATTAGCTAAAAAATTAACCTTAATATTCCATTCCAAAGAAAATTTATTCAATTTAAGAGAAGAAAAATATTTGGCATTATCAAAGACTAATGATTCACGAATTCCAAAGTTGGTGATAAAATGAGATTCAAGGAACAAATTCACCTGGTTTTCATTAATAGTATTCAAGGGAATTGCTTAACTCCATGTATTGAAATAGTCATTATTCGTCAATATATATGTGTGAAATTGGTAAGAGTTAGTATTGATTTCCCCGATGACGTCCAACCCCGATTTTTGAAAGGGGCATTCGATGATCATAGGTTGCAGGGGAAATGGAACTTTCTTTTCTCTCCCATATGAATTTTGGAATTTATTGAATTTCCTTGCATATTGATCCAGTTGGATATAAGTGGCCACCCACTTTTTCCAACTGGCTCACATACAGTTTTCCATTTTGGCATTTTTTATAGTTTTTTGAGTGCCAAACTTCTAGGGGCACTTTGAGGCCCTAAACAACATTTTTTGGAATTTTTGGGGAATAGGGGTTACTGGAAACATCCCCTGACCGATAAAGGAAGTTGTACTTGTAAGATATATATTTTTGATGAGGTATCTAAATCCTAAAATAGAAATTGTATGAAACAGTTACAATCCTGGGAAGTTGATGTACCAACATACCCCATCGGGGCCCACATGACTTTTGGCACTTCATCTCCTAGGGTTATGTTTTTGGATGTCTAGTATTTAATGATTACTTATGGATGATAAAAAGGCATAGAGGCCAAATTTAAATATTCTTAGACAAATGTGCATAACCACCACATCTCTTCTGAGATATTAGCTACCACCATTCGAGCAAGATTGTTTTCATTCTGCATTTTACAATTTCAATAAATTTCATTATTGAATATAAGTTAAGTTCCACTTTATTTTTGTTACTGATCTTTGTATATATATTTTCATTATATATATATATATATATATCTTTCATTTCATTCTTCTCATAAATTTGGATCTTTGGTATCAAAGTGGTCTTCTCTTAATTTGTTTCTTTGTGCATCTCCCCAACAAGGTCAGGGTATAAGTAGTTTGGAATCGAACCAGTTGATCCTTTGCAAGATCAGTCACGCTGAACCTCATGGATTCCAATGGGGGAAGAACCTAGCGATGATGGGGTATGATATCCCTTTAAATTGTTTCTCGAGCAATCCCTCTCATGACAAAGGAATAAGATGATGGATAAGTTTTTGCAAATCCTTCGATGATTTCCAAAAAGAGGCATATCTTCTTCAAGAAGAGTTGCCACCCCCTTCAAGATACATATCAATTTTGATATTCCTATATTTGAATGTGAAATAGAAGCAGATGTTGTAGAAAAATGGTTAAAGCTTCTAGAAGGGTATTTTTCTTTCCACAACTTTTTCGATAGAGAAAAAATTACATTTTCATTTCTTAAGGTCATCCCCCATGTCAAATATTGGTGGGAGACTTTCTGTGAGAAAAAACAAACATAGAGATCTACATTATTTGTTGTTTCACCCACTTAGGGTTCCTTCAGGGAGGCTATTAAGGAAAAATACTACCATGTTGGAAGTTATGACAAACTATACACAAAATGGACCACACTACAATAGGAAAGGGACCAAATAGTGTTAGATTTCACCAATGTCTTGCATACCTTACACACCAAGATAGGTATATAAGAATTTGAACGACATCCGGTGATAAATTACTGCGGTGATTTTCATAGATAGATCCAGATAGAAATGGATATTTTTGACATCTCGTCCTTGGGCATGGCCTATTGATATGTTGTCAAAATTGAGCACAAGATTAAATAAAAAATGCGGTAGTTTGGGTATGCAAACCCCTCATATCAGAAGAATGGAAAAGGCGACCCCAACCCATAGAAAAAAGGGAAGATAAAGGATGGACAACCTTAGGAAAATTTTAGGGACCTAACCCCTCACGTAGGTAGAATAATATGTTTCCATGTAATAAAGGTCAATATTAATAAGGCCTAGAAATAAGGAAGAATAAGTCCAATGTAAGAAGACCTAATAGAATATTCCTCTTCTAGAAGGATAGTCCTCTAGATGGTTCTTTTGATAGACATATTTAGTATAAATAGGAGTCGAGGGTATGCGATTTTTCTCTTGTATATTATTGTAATAAAGCTCTGCTCTACTGGAGGTTGCCCCCTCGAAGAGGCAAGTGAACATTGCTCTCAGTAATCAAAGTTCTCTTTCTGGTGTTATTCTGGTATCATTTTGGTATTATTGTGGTGTTGTTTTGTTTATATTATTGTTCATTTTCCATTTCTAGCTATTTATTTCCGTTTTGCATACTTTTTTATATTTGGAATATTACAAGTGGTATCAAAGAACCTTCCTCAACACAAAGTTGTGGGTTAATTTTTTTTAGGGTAGAGACATATTCCGATGTCTTTAAGCTACATAGATATGTCATTATGTGCATAAACCCATGATCGAGGATTCATACATGCAGGAAATAAAAGTGGTACTTAAGCGCAAATCTGTTGGCCACCCTTGTAACCCTTGTTGGTACCCCTTCGAGTGGTAGCGCAATAGACAAAACCTGTATACAGATTGTCCTAGATATCTTGAAGCCCTCCATAGATAAACCAATTGGTCACCTGACTGCTACAGTGCCACAGATAATAACACTTAGTAAGATACTCTCTAATACCTGTGTAGTTGGGTAGTACGGCTAAGGGAATGGTCTAGCCTCTTTAGTTGGTGCCCTGAGATATTGGGTCAAGTACTACTTTTGGACCTTGCACATATATCAGAGAGCTATAGAATAGGGAAAAACCTTGCCTGTAGAACCCTTGAATATCTAACCCTTGGGAAAAAAACAAAAATAGAACATACAAGATCTATTGCGGTGCAACTATGTCTCTTGCATTCGAGTTCCGAAATTACTACACATTTCTTCATGTTAAGCATTTGGGAATTTCATCACTGCAATATTCTTCAGATCGGAGTATAACTCCACAGGAGTTAAAAATAAATATGGATCCTCTTGGCACCATTATTTGAGACCTATTCCGTTGGATTTCTCTCTTCACCCTTATCATAGTCATACCTATCATTTTTTAGCAAATGTTTTTTTCTTGTGTACTTGACCCCTTTCCAACACCCTTATTTGGAATTTATACCATTGGATACCCCATTTATGTGTGGTACCAGTCGCCCCTTTTTGTGTTACCTCGTCATCATGGCCCATACCTGTATCCAAGAGTTGGAAGCTTGTTTCACTACCTTGCACTCTAATTTCATAGAAACCCAACAAGAAGTGTGACAACTCACTGCCAATATTATCACCATCAATCAAAGGATGCATTCCTCCATCATCGTCTCAATCACAGAGATGAAACAATATCTCAAACAAGACATTACTACCCATCTTAAATATGTCACTACGATGATCTATGCCAAGCTTCATATCCCTGCAGATCTTCCCTTATCTGACCCAACTTTGCATACCAAAGGTGAAACTTCTTATCATTCCCAGAATTTTCATCCCCATTACTTTCAGCATGACCTACACCTTTTGCATATGGATGTGACCAAATTTTATGGATCAAATCCCCCTGGCTGGGTAAATGAAATGGAACATTATTTCTCTTTGTATGGAATTACAGATGATTTGGCCAAAATCCAGTATGTTGTTCTTAATCTAAATCAAGAAAGTTGGCAATGGTGGCAATGGAGAAAAAATTCCCGCCAAGGGTATGTGTCTTGGAAACACTTTGTGGCATAGCTTTATGAATTCTTTGACACCGACACAAACAATTTAGTCTGTTTCAAAAAGTTGAAACAATCTGGAATAGAGGAAGAATTTATTGCTTCTTTTGAGCAACTGAATTTTCATACAGAGGGCATGTGATGCTTTTTTCTGAGAATGTTTTATCAATGGCCTCAAGGATAAGATTTGTGCTCATTTCCTCATGGCTCAGCCTTAGAGTTGGGTGGACGCTACTAAAAGAGATAAGGAATCACAATAGTTTGTCTCTTCTCAAAACCACAAACCCTCCTTTATTCCTCACACTAAAACAATAACCCCCACTCCTCCTTCTACTCCACTAAAGATCCAAAAATTGACCAAGGACGAAATGGATAAATGCCAACTCAAAGGCCTTTGTTATAATTGTGATAACAAATATTTTTCGGGACACAAGTGTAAGGTACAAAATCTTTTTATGGCCATATCAGAGGATGTTTTGGAAGAGGATGTTGAGGCTCCCCTTGTGTCTTTGTCACCTCAACCCACTAACATAACCCCTCCCTCAAACCCTCCTGAAGTAGAACTAGTCATTTCCATAAATGCTCTCACTAGATTCTTTGCTCCCCAAACCCTCAAGCTAATTGGTTAACTCAAGAATAGGAACCTGATCATTCTCTTTGATAGTGGAATCACCCATAATTTTATTTATCGTCATATTTCCCAAGAAACTAATTGCTATATCCGTGCAGTTAATAATTTCCAAATTGTGATTTCCAATGGTCGGTCCATGAAATGTGGAGGGAATTGTGAGAATTATGTCTCCAAATTGGTGAATACTACCTGAAATATCATATGTTTTCTATTGACATGGGAAATTGTCACATTGTATTAGGTGTAGAATGGCTAAGGACTTTAGGTCCCATTCTCATGGATTTTAAGGAATTAACCATGCAATTCGATGAGGACTGCCAATAATATACGTTCAAAGGAATCACTGCCAGTTCCCTAGAGATCATTAGTTCCCATCACATGGAAAAAAGAACCAAAGAAGGTCATTATGTCATTATTTCCCAACTGCATGCCATACCAACAACTGAGACACCCTCTGTGCTGCAGGACCTCCAATCCATCCTCTCTAAACATCAAGTGGTTTTTTCCACTCCCCAGGGACTTCCTCCTTCCCATGGCGTTCATGATCATTCCATTCCCCTTCTCTCAGGAAGCCTTCCCCCAATATTCGTCCCTACCATCACCCCTTTTCCCAAAAAAATGAAATTGAGGAAATTGTTCAAGACTTGGTCATCGCAGGTGTTATTCTCCCTAGTATGAGCCCCTACTATTCACTTGTGGTCATGGTCCTTAAGAAATAAGTTTCTTGGCACATGTATCTTGACTTGTGTGCCCTCAACAAACTAACCATTAAAGACAAATTTATCATTCCTATCATTGATGACCTCTTCTATTAATTG
>SNQJ01S0041815.1:71306-92372 GCA_010110895.2 Picea sitchensis
TATTCCGATGTCTTTAAGCTACATAGATATGTCATTATGTGCATAAACCCATGATCGAGGATTCATACATGCAGGAAATAAAAGTGGTACTTAAGCGCAAATCTGTTGGCCACCCTTGTAACCCTTGTTGGTACCCCTTCGAGTGGTAGCGCAATAGACAAAACCTGTATACAGATTGTCCTAGATATCTTGAAGCCCTCCATAGATAAACCAATTGGTCACCTGACTGCTACAGTGCCACAGATAATAACACTTAGTAAGATACTCTCTAATACCTGTGTAGTTGGGTAGTACGGCTAAGGGAATGGTCTAGCCTCTTTAGTTGGTGCCCTGAGATATTGGGTCAAGTACTACTTTTGGACCTTGCACATATATCAGAGAGCTATAGAATAGGGAAAAACCTTGCCTGTAGAACCCTTGAATATCTAACCCTTGGGAAAAAAACAAAAATAGAACATACAAGATCTATTGCGGTGCAACTATGTCTCTTGCATTCGAGTTCCGAAATTACTACACATTTCTTCATGTTAAGCATTTGGGAATTTCATCACTGCAATATTCTTCAGATCGGAGTATAACTCCACAGGAGTTAAAAATAAATATGGATCCTCTTGGCACCATTATTTGAGACCTATTCCGTTGGATTTCTCTCTTCACCCTTATCATAGTCATACCTATCATTTTTTAGCAAATGTTTTTTTCTTGTGTACTTGACCCCTTTCCAACACCCTTATTTGGAATTTATACCATTGGATACCCCATTTATGTGTGGTACCAGTCGCCCCTTTTTGTGTTACCTCGTCATCATGGCCCATACCTGTATCCAAGAGTTGGAAGCTTGTTTCACTACCTTGCACTCTAATTTCATAGAAACCCAACAAGAAGTGTGACAACTCACTGCCAATATTATCACCATCAATCAAAGGATGCATTCCTCCATCATCGTCTCAATCACAGAGATGAAACAATATCTCAAACAAGACATTACTACCCATCTTAAATATGTCACTACGATGATCTATGCCAAGCTTCATATCCCTGCAGATCTTCCCTTATCTGACCCAACTTTGCATACCAAAGGTGAAACTTCTTATCATTCCCAGAATTTTCATCCCCATTACTTTCAGCATGACCTACACCTTTTGCATATGGATGTGACCAAATTTTATGGATCAAATCCCCCTGGCTGGGTAAATGAAATGGAACATTATTTCTCTTTGTATGGAATTACAGATGATTTGGCCAAAATCCAGTATGTTGTTCTTAATCTAAATCAAGAAAGTTGGCAATGGTGGCAATGGAGAAAAAATTCCCGCCAAGGGTATGTGTCTTGGAAACACTTTGTGGCATAGCTTTATGAATTCTTTGACACCGACACAAACAATTTAGTCTGTTTCAAAAAGTTGAAACAATCTGGAATAGAGGAAGAATTTATTGCTTCTTTTGAGCAACTGAATTTTCATACAGAGGGCATGTGATGCTTTTTTCTGAGAATGTTTTATCAATGGCCTCAAGGATAAGATTTGTGCTCATTTCCTCATGGCTCAGCCTTAGAGTTGGGTGGACGCTACTAAAAGAGATAAGGAATCACAATAGTTTGTCTCTTCTCAAAACCACAAACCCTCCTTTATTCCTCACACTAAAACAATAACCCCCACTCCTCCTTCTACTCCACTAAAGATCCAAAAATTGACCAAGGACGAAATGGATAAATGCCAACTCAAAGGCCTTTGTTATAATTGTGATAACAAATATTTTTCGGGACACAAGTGTAAGGTACAAAATCTTTTTATGGCCATATCAGAGGATGTTTTGGAAGAGGATGTTGAGGCTCCCCTTGTGTCTTTGTCACCTCAACCCACTAACATAACCCCTCCCTCAAACCCTCCTGAAGTAGAACTAGTCATTTCCATAAATGCTCTCACTAGATTCTTTGCTCCCCAAACCCTCAAGCTAATTGGTTAACTCAAGAATAGGAACCTGATCATTCTCTTTGATAGTGGAATCACCCATAATTTTATTTATCGTCATATTTCCCAAGAAACTAATTGCTATATCCGTGCAGTTAATAATTTCCAAATTGTGATTTCCAATGGTCGGTCCATGAAATGTGGAGGGAATTGTGAGAATTATGTCTCCAAATTGGTGAATACTACCTGAAATATCATATGTTTTCTATTGACATGGGAAATTGTCACATTGTATTAGGTGTAGAATGGCTAAGGACTTTAGGTCCCATTCTCATGGATTTTAAGGAATTAACCATGCAATTCGATGAGGACTGCCAATAATATACGTTCAAAGGAATCACTGCCAGTTCCCTAGAGATCATTAGTTCCCATCACATGGAAAAAAGAACCAAAGAAGGTCATTATGTCATTATTTCCCAACTGCATGCCATACCAACAACTGAGACACCCTCTGTGCTGCAGGACCTCCAATCCATCCTCTCTAAACATCAAGTGGTTTTTTCCACTCCCCAGGGACTTCCTCCTTCCCATGGCGTTCATGATCATTCCATTCCCCTTCTCTCAGGAAGCCTTCCCCCAATATTCGTCCCTACCATCACCCCTTTTCCCAAAAAAATGAAATTGAGGAAATTGTTCAAGACTTGGTCATCGCAGGTGTTATTCTCCCTAGTATGAGCCCCTACTATTCACTTGTGGTCATGGTCCTTAAGAAATAAGTTTCTTGGCACATGTATCTTGACTTGTGTGCCCTCAACAAACTAACCATTAAAGACAAATTTATCATTCCTATCATTGATGACCTCTTCTATTAATTGAGTGTGCCCAGTTCTTTACTAAAGTTGATCTTTGTTCTAGCTACCACCAAATCTGTATGAAAGATGCAGACATTTCTAAGAATTCATTTAGAACTCATGAGGGCCACTATGATTTTTTTTTCATGCCCTTTGGCTTGTGTAATTCTCCCTCCACTTTCCAAAGCCTCATGAATCATGTCTTCTGTCCTTTTCTCCATCATTTTGTCTTAGTTTTCTTTGATGATATCCTCATCTATAGTAAAACCTGGACAACCCATCTTGCTCATGTGGATCAAGTTCTCCATCTACTCTCTCAGCACCAAAGTTTCCTCAAACAATCTAAATGTTATTTTCATTCCTCAGAAGTGGAGTACTTGGGTCATCTTGTTGTCAAGGCCAGCGTCAGGGTGGATCCTAAAACAATTGAAGCTATGAAAGATTGGCCTCACCCAAAGAATCTCAAAATATTGCGTGGATTTATGGGTTTAAAAGGTTATTATCGCAAGTTTGTTAAGAATTATGGAAAGATTGTGTCACCTCTCACTGCACTCCTTAAAAATAATTATTTCACTTGGAATCCAACAATTTCTCAATATTTTCAAACCTTGAAGATGGCCATGCACACCACTACAGTCTTGGCCCTTCCTAATTTCACAAAGACCTTTGTCCTGGAATGTGATGCTTCAAGGAAAGGAATTGGTGTTGTCCTTATGCAAGAGGGTCAGCCTTTGGCCTTTACCAACAAACAATTGTCCGAGCGTAATTTGGGAAAATAAATCTATGAAAAGGAAATGTTGGCTATTCTACATGCCATGGATCTTTGGCGCGCTTATCTATTGGGGGAACACTTCCAAATTAAGACAGATAATCAAAGCCTCAAGTATTTTATGGATCAATTTATTTCCTCCCCAAAGAAACAAAAATGGGTGACTAATCTCTTTGGATATGATTATGAGATCATTTACAATAAAGGAAAAGACAATGTGGTTGTTGATGCACTTTCTAGAAAATATGAAGATGAAGGGTCCCTTTTTTATCTCTTCTTCGTTGTACTAGATTGGCTCCAAGTTGTTCGCCATGAATGGCTACAGGATCCCAAAAGTTTGCATATGATACAACAATTGCAGTCCAATTCTATAGTTTCCCTAAGGTACTCTTGGCTCAATGATGAGATTCGATACAAAGGATGTTTGTATTTAAGGAATCACTCAAAACTTAAATCCATAGTACTTTATGAGATTCATGCTACACACATAGATGGGGAGTCCTGGTTTACCAAAACCTATGACAGGGTCAAACCTTCTTTTTTCTGGGATGGTATGAAATAGGATGTTCATAATTTTGTGGTTGAATGTAATGTGTGTCAACGCAACAAGGGAGAAACAGTCAAATCTCTTGGCACACTACAACCACTTCTGATTCCACCTACTATTTGGTGGGATATCTCTATGGATTTTATTGTAGGCTTACCTAAATTGGGCAATAAATTAGTCATCATGGTGGTTGTTGATTGTCTTTCCAAGTATGTTCATTTATGTGCTCTTCAACACCCATTTACAACATCCACTGTCGCTCAACTTTTCATGGATCAGGTCTTCAAGCTTCATGGCATGCCACATTCTATTGTCTCTAATCACGACCCAATTTTCACTAGAAATTTTTGGCAAGCACTGTTCAAGATATAAGGCACACAATTGCATCTCACCACAGCTTATCATCCCCATATTGATGGTCAAACTGAAATTGTCAACAAGTGTTTGTAAACATATTTGAGGTGTTTTGCATTGGAAAGGAAAAATCAGTGGGCTCAATGGTTACCACTAAATGAATGGTGGTACGACACTTCATATCATACAACTACCCACATGACTCCTTTTGAATTAGTATATTGACAAAATCCATCTTCAATTCTCTCATATTTTTCAGGTGTCTCGAATGTCCAAGCGGTTGACCAAACGCTTACAGTTCGAAAGGATATTCTTCATACCCTCAAAGAGAATTTGGTCATGGCCCAGAATCGCATGAAGCAACAAGTAGATCAAGGTCACTCTAAAATTCAATTTGAAGAAGGAGATTAGGTGTTTCTCCGACTACAAACCTACAAGCCAAATTTCCTCAAGGATGACCATTGTCATAAACTAGCGCCCAAATTTTATGTTCCTTATATTGTTCTCAAGCATGTGGGAGAGGTGGCATATAAGTTATCTTTTCCCACACATTCTAAGCTCCATCCTGTTTTTCATGTTTCCTTGTTAAAGAAGGTGATTGGAGCTAAGTTCCAAACTCAAACCAACCTTCCTGAGTTGGATGAATAAGGCTCCATTTGGCTATAACCACAAGTATTTTTGGACCATCACAAGTGTCGTCTGTGTCAACGAACCATCAAGGAAGTGTTATTCCAACGGAAAGATATAGCTCCAACAAATGCCACTTGGGAACCAGCTACCATTCTGCAACAATTTCCCCATATTGAGCCTTGAGGACAAGGCTATTTTTAAAGGAGAGGACATGTTAGGGACCTAACCCCTCACGTAGGTAGAATAATATATTTCCATGTAACAAATGTCAATATTAATAAGGCCTAGCAATAAGGAAGAATAATTCCAATGTCACAAGACCTGATAGAATCTTTCGCTTCTAGAAGGATCTTCCTCTAGATGGTTCTTTTGATAGCCATATATAGTATAAATAAGATTTGAGGGTATGAAATTTTTTGTCTTGGATATTATTGTGATAGATCTCTTCTCCGATGGAGGTTTCCCCCACGAAGAAGCAAGTGAACATTTCTCTCAGTAATCAAAGTGTTCTTTCTGGTATTATTCTGGTATCATCTTGGTCTTATTCTGGCATTGTTCTGGTTTATATTGTTGTTCATATGCCATTTCTAGCTATTTATTTCTATTATGCATACTTTTCTATATCTGGAATATTACAAGAGTTGAACCTACAGTGGAGAGATCAAAGGCCAAGCCTTTGAAAATTGTTATAAGAAAAATATCTCTATGGCTAGGGGTAAACCACAAAAGATGGAAACGACTGCAGAAATCAACTCTAATCTCAGGTATTCTATATAAAAAAATGTACTATCAAGACAAGATAAAAGGCCTACCTCATCCAGATGTTTGATGAAGTCCACCATTGATCACTTGACTCAAAGAAATGCACCTACAACATGTCCTCAACAAACAAGAATCGCAAGAAAATTGTGATAATATATAATGTTAGAAAATTCAATAGCATAATCCATCAACATTCATAACAAATATTTGAAAGATATTAATTGGATGGGAAAAGAGTATTTCTACTAAAATGTAATCAATAGAAGTGAATGAATTACAAACTTCTACATCGGCATGGTTCAGAACCAAGAAACTAAGTCCCTTACAGTTGGGTATCCACCACTTCAATCCTCCACCAAAGGCAAGCTCATATAAGAAATAAAATGAGGTTCTCAATCAAGTAGGGAAGATCTTGGGGGATAAACAATGTGTTCAGACTTAGAAGGACAAAAGGATGAAGACTCAATATGAAGTGAATAATTTCTCCAAAGTAACTTTTCTCTCAAAGTTGAATTATTCTCCTATTTTCCATAGCTCAGATTTGGCCCATTTATAGCCTTCAAGTGGAATTGAAGGGCGGAGTTGGAACATTTCCAGTATATGGAAGGTCAAGGATCATAGATCACGTGACGTGACATGGAAACCCGACACCATTTTTTAATTTTGAGTACAAAACCCAATGTACGCGGGTTGTAGTGGTGAAACTTGCGTATACACATGGTGTACAATAGGTAGGGAGCGTATATGTGGAAAAATAATGTTTTTAGATCTGATATTTTTAAAAAGGGACTTCAATTATGCATAGGGAAATGGAAAAAGGACCTTTGTGCAATTTTTCATAGGGTGAGGAAAATATTTCTATAACAGATTTCCCCTAATGTGTGAGGTTATAGGAGTATCTGTGATGGCCGAAATACATTATAAAACCCAGAAATGGAGTAATGGGGACCCAACATGAAGAACTAACTACTCATGAGACTATTACAATCTATACTCACTTTGTACACATGGCTTCTAATTTGAATTACACTGCATATCCATGTGAAAATATACCAAACAACTATCCATGGCCATGAATAGGCAATAAAAAAAGTGGCTACATGCCAAAGGCTATCATAGTCACCAACAAGGCCCAGTAAAACCAGTCTCAAAATCAATTTGAAGATATTTGTATACAATGGAGTAAAATCTGATCTCCCATGATTAATGAAGTCACATATGGTCCAATGAAAGGTAGAAACATCTCAGGAAAGTTGTGACTATGAACTGATGTCTTCAAGTCTTCTACATAATCCACCAAAGGTGAAAATCTACATCATTTGAATAAAGGAGTTGAGGTCGAACACAATGAGACCTCACTTGATTACCAGTCATTGAGGTATACTGTTAAAAAACATGAGACAACCTACCGATAATGAAAGTAGGTATCAAGGCACTGAGTACATTCTTACAAGTGTGAAAATAAGTGGCAGGGTCAAACACTTGAAGAATCCATAGATCAGGAAACATTGATGTATTACCAACTATCGATGGTGACAACACCTGCCACTAATGACTGCAAGCCTATAAGTACTCATAGGAATCTAGATCTCGTCTCCAAAATAGATGAGATGAAGTAGATGGAAGGAGACCCACTGAAAGGAGATCATTAAGGAATCTCTCATAATTCAACACGAGGTAAAAAGTAGGATCTTGATGATTTGGAGGAAATCAGAGGAAGAAAATGTTCATGAACCAATGACCATGTGTGTCTTTTGCATGTGCCAAATGCAAGAGGTACACAAAAAAGACCCTCTGAATATTAGCCAATAAGGAAAATGTTGAAAAAGGTGAGGAAACCACCAATAAGGATAATGGCATACAAGACAATGCTTGAATCCCATTGTGTGAATAGATTTATTGTCATCAAACACAAGGTAAACCACCGATTCAGTGACCAATGATGAAATATCAACTGTTGAGTTCAAGGTTACCTACTAATGAGGGAAGTAGGACCAGGGTGCACAATAGGACTACAACTTCATGTAATTTTGAGACACATTGAGGGTATGGCCGAAATGCATAGTCAATAGTTCTGACAAATGGCCGGCACAAGTTGATAGAAATCCTTTGAACAAGAGCATGAGACATATGGAAGAATCTGGCAGCATAGACTCAATGATGAAACTTTGATATGTAGGAGGCATGAATCAAACTCTCCATAGGGACTAGAAGAGTAACCAGTTGGGGAGTAAACTCTCTGTAATGAGCGCAACTTCCTAAGGTCATGCTAAACCCAAAATTTTGATGAAAAGTGGAATAAAAAAATTTGTGCTTTGTTCAAATGTGACACGATTGCTGGCAATATAAGATAATATTTCCTTCCCGCCCATCGTTTTTTGTTTTTTCATAGTCAAATGAATGTTATGATACAGAGGAGGAAACAAGTGTCACAAGTAAGAAAACTAGTTCCAGTAGTGGAACATACCTATGCTCAATGCAAGGAGGTGCATCTGGGAGATGAACACTCGGGGGAATGTTTCCTCCTGGGCATAGGGTGTCAAGATTCAAAGGATATAAACAAGTCTCTACTTGGTTGATGATGCAAACTAATGAGGGGAAAGGATTATATCGCAAAATTGAGAACCCACAATAGGCTCGATACTGCAAGAAATATGTAACATCCCTAGCCACCCAACACACTGGGCAATGCCATAGAGGAACATATTTCTTCTCTGATACCATTTTTTAACATCCTTGGCCACCAACGTTTGGGCCATGCTACTCATAGAAACAACAATTATCATAGGCATATAAATATAAAAATAAACAGACAACATATTTTTTTCATACATAGATTAATGCGGAAATAACAATAAGCCTACACATACATCATATACACGCATTACTCATCAATTATAACACATGTACATATACATAGCATGTAAATGAACATAAAAGTGGTACTTATATTTTAATAGAAGACCAAAAACTGTGTGCAGAACTTCCACGAACCTCCCAACCATAAACCACACTGCTCATCACTCTTAGCAGTGGGTCACCCTCAAGCTACGACTAAGCTCCACCCAAGGAAAAGGAATCCTAGACTAGGCTGAGGTTACAGAAATATTCACAGTGCAACCAGAAGGATTCTCTCCAAGATTCTACTTATGCCCATTATTCACAAACTCTCATTCCAGACATGCTTGTTCCACCCCGGGAATATGCACCTTCACTATTCCACAGTCCATCGACTTCTCTACCTCCCTTTCAGGGTCTCAACAATAGGTTGGATCAGGAATTCTTAGAGCTCTATAGCTGGTCCTAGACTCTCTCTAAGAGAAAATCACTTTCCAGCAAACCCTCGAAGGGCCTACTTACTCCCACTACTCACAGACTCTCACTCCCCACATGTTTGTTCCAACTCAGGAATATGCACCTTCATTGTTCCACGGTCCATCGTTTTCTCGACTTCCCTTTCAGGGTCTTGGAAATAGGCCAGATTAGGAATTCTCAGAGCTCTATAGCTGGTGCTGGACTCTCTCTAGGATAAAATCACTTCCCAACAAACTCTCTCACCTGGAGAGAGATGCTCACAGGCCTGACAACCTGCCTCTTCAACCACGGGCCTGACAACTCATTTCCTCAAACATATTCAGCTCAATTCCAATAAGTGAGGACAATAACAAGGCTCAATATAGCTCAGGAGATGCAACAACCACAATTCTATAAGGTACAACACGGCTCTGGAAAGTACAGATACATTGTTCTTCATAGGAAAATATAGGTCAACTTCATGGGTTACTGGTTTCAGAGGTGAGTGAAAGATGCAGGGGTCAATGATGGAGGAAAAATGATTTAGGCGAAGGATGGGAGAATGGGAAGAAAAAACCCCCAATGAGCTAGCTTTCCATCTTTAACTGCATGCGCCCATGTATACACATGTCTTCCTGGAGATGCATGCACTCCATTTAGCACCCATTCCCTTTCCCATGAACTTAGGATAAATATGTTTATTTTCCCCACTTTATTATTTTCATTTTCAGGAATATATTATAATATTCCCTTGGGTTAATCCCTCTAGATTATCCCCTCTTTCCTAGCCTCTCAGTACCATCCCTTTCCCTACCTAGTGGAGCTCAGTCCCCCATTATTTTTTATCGTGGTCGGTCTACACACAATCATGTATTTATATTAAATATATGAGTATTTACACATATACAATAATAGGCTCACTGGCCATTTCATATAGGCTCTATTGCCTAATCATCACATAAGATACATGGCTTACTATAACTTGGCTCACCAGCCTATCAAACATGTTTACAATTCATAATTACAACTAGGGTTCTACCTGGGGATATTACAATCCCCTCCCCTTATTTTTGCACTGTCCTCAGTGCAACTTGTTTATACATATACAATTCAAAATCATTCAAAAATATCCAAGCTTTATCTATTGGAAGCCTGTTATCCACATGGTGCTCTACTTTCAAGCACTAATTCTGGTGTTCATACTGCAATGAAAACTCAATTGCACTATTCCATAGAGTTGCTTTAGGAAAGCATTCAAATCATTATTCCTTGTTACATGCTTCAATTAAACCTCATTGAAAGAATCGATTGGCTGTAGATCCATGATGTTCCACCCAACCTTAGATCTCACTATTGATAAACTCTCAGTAGGGCTATGAATACATAAACGTAAACATTCTTCTCGTACACCTATTCATTTGGAAACAATATTAGAACATACATGAAATATATATAAAGGAAATTATAATAACATTATAACCTGTATACAAGATACACAACATATAATGAATAGAGAATTGATACTTATCTTTTGATTGAGAAGACCGTCCACCCCTGAGTAGGGATATGAATCCATTGAGGCAATGGCTTCCAAACATAGCCACGGTCCACAATCTATATCAACATGGTCTATTCCAAGGTACCAAACCTCACCAGCACTCCAACCAATAGTATATCATTCCCCACATGTCTGTCCCACCCCAGGATTGTACACCTTCATTGTCACAGAGTCCATCGACTGCTACACCTCCCTTTCCTTGGGTTTCAACAATAGGTCGGATAGGAAGACTCAGAGCATCGTGGTTCGAAGAGTTCCAACTTCCCTCAAAGGTCTCCAGGTACCCTCCAGGCCTCATACCGGGGAACCTATACCCACACTTCTCCCTCCAAGGTGTTGAGCACTCAGCACACCCTAAAAGTCTATGTGCATTTTTTACTTTTGGGTACCACTTGATCCTTTGCAATGTCTGGTTTTCCTTCAGTATGAAACTGATACCTGCGCTTATGTTTCATGTTTGAATTTTCTAAAAGGTTTTCCTAAACATACAACAAAGAATCATCTCAAACATTAAAAGGTCCTTAACAAGATTCTTAAGGAATAAACACACTAATTCTTTCCCCAACGCACTTAGGAGTTCGACATCGATAAAATTTAAAAGTGATGAAAATCGTTTGAGAATTTTAAAATAGCCGAACACCGATCTTCATCGGTGTCGGTAGATGAAAGTATTTTCTTTCTACGATTGAACCTTGGTAGGGGTATCGCCAAAGAACGACCCATTCGGCTTCGACAGGAAAACGAAAAGGTAATCATTATGCAAAGAGAAGAGAAGTATCGCCAATTACCAACCCCCAACATGATTTCGGTGTCGGGGAGTTACAAAAATAAAATACACGTTAAATTTTACATTTTGAATTGTTGATCCCCGACACCACCCAGGTATAGGTAGTCGCAATATCTTTTTCTTTTAATTCTTTTGATGTGAGTAGATCCCCTCAGTGCAATCCTTACCCACCATCTGAATGTTAAATTGTATGTTCAAATATTTTAAGTAACCCTAGGTTAATAAGCCACATCAACGTCAATCAATATCAGAAGTTTAGACGGAACATATCAACAAATTCACATTTGCAAAAATAACAATTGTAAAATCAAATAATTTTCGCAAAAATCTCAGATGAAAGAACATACTTAATTTACATCCAAGAAGGAACGTGATACATTCAAGAAGCTTCGAGTTTTCATATAATTAGAAAATTTCCCTCCAAACTTGGGGTACATACAAATAGATATCGTCAATGTCTTTACTGACTGGCCCAGTCACAGTGAGATTACAAAACCCTTACGACAAAAAAGAATAAATATTAAGCATCACTTCGGGGAACACAAAGAAAAGGCTCGCCCATTATGCATCTCCTACATGCGCACCCTCTCACGAACTACTTCTTGTACCTTGTAATGTTTCCTTTCCCTCTTTCACTACCATCCTCTGCATCTCACACAAGTGCACAATTGTGTCTTGGGCTTCTTGAAGTTGTCTCTGAATCCAAACTGTGCTTCCTCTACGACCCTTTTACACCGATGCCTCCTGGTTTTTTCCCACCAGCTAGCTCTACAACTCTCTATTTTCTTGGTAGAGTTCAGCTATAGCAAGTTGGGCATGCTCTAACTGCTGGATGGAACTCTTAATGGGAGAAACCAGTTCTTTTTCCCTCCCCTTTCGTTCCCTACTTCCTTTACTAGTAGTATCCACAAACCCCGACTAGTTAGTAAGCATTGTAGACCCCTCAGTGGCGGGATTTACACTCAACTCAGCTTGGGGGCGGTCTTCCTCCCTTTTTCTCGTGTCTTTCATAGGCCTCCCTCTTCTCTGTGGTGTCTGCTCCTATGGGGTTGCAACCTCCATCATACCTCTTTCAGGCATACTTCTCACCACCCCAACATCCACTAGGGGTGTCAACACCCTCTACAAGCAAAATCCTGTACCTCATTTCGAAGCATCAAGGACAATTGAAGCCAATAAGAAAGAATCCCAAGCGCATTGGGGCTCAGACCTAACACTCTGTCTACCTCACAAACCATGTCCCTTGTGAGGAGGGGATCCCATAATGCAAAAAGGACCATGACACCACGTTTTGCCTGAATAAAGGCACAAAATCAATGTCACAGAGGCACAAACTTGACTTATGCATGGAATTCCCCACAAAATTCCTAGAATTTATAGCCAAACAAAGAAGCAAACTAGAGCATGCCAAAATAACACTCACGCTTCATGATGAGTTGCCTTGAAGACTTAATGCGTCACAATTGCTCGTCGGATGTAATCTAGAACACTTAAAGCGTCACCGATCGAAGTTGCAAAGAATGTCTAGTACGATCATTCCAATCTCTTTAAACTCCCCAGCTTCCATTATTGAAGAATGATAGTTAATACACTTGGTAATACAGATTCTGGAGGTATTTAAAGACTTCCTTACTATGGTATCTGACCTTCTGGGAGCATACACGCACATGCTCAATCCTGGCGTATTTTCCCAATCCCAAAGCTTGAGCAACTACTATGATGGTTCTGACACTCGTATCCACCATACTCGATTTTCCATGCTATGGCACGCTGATGTGACTCGTTTAAACTGAAGAGGAGAAGCAGTGTGGATAAAAGACATCGCAGGTCATTCAAAGGAGCAACCGACATCATGTAAGTATTAAATGGTCGAGACTAACCAGCTCCACTTGTACGCACCAGTCAATTATGTTTGTTGGTACCTCATGTCTTATTGATTAATCGCTAAACTATCTCAACCCCGCTTGCAGGAAATATTCCCCAATCACCGAACAAAACTTGCTCTGCAATCTCATAGATGAACCCGAAAGAAACATCAAAGAAAAATCGATAGAGTGATGAAGGATTCCAAGTTCCCTGAGTTTGGCACCCTTGATAATTTCATTGACTTGAGTGATGTGGTCAAGCTACATGCCGAACAAGATGCGCTATGGACCGAAGAGTTCTCAAAAATAACCAATGCAAAGCTAGGGCAAGTGTGACAATTCGCAGAAGATCCGATCAGAGCCCGAACCATGCTACAACAGATGAACTTTAGTTTAGTAAATTACTGGGTGCATGCATTAGACATCAGGGGAATATATGCAGCCCCGATTAAACATCATAGATCTCCAGGGGCCCAAACTTGCAAAGAATTGTTTATCAGCTGTACTGAATACGAGAGAATTCATCCTTTCCAAGAAGTATCTCGGGACAACTGTTAAAGAAGTTGTTGGAAGATAACACAATGTGGCAATTTTTGTTTTGTTTAAACTGCAATTAGTTTATAGTTTTGGTTAGATCTTTATATTATAAATAAAGACACCAACCAATGAGTAAAAGGTCGATGGTTGTTGTAAGAACTCCTTTTTCTTTGGTTGTTAAGAATTATTTTGAGACTGCTATGAATTGAGAAGTTCTTTTGGACCAAAGACAAACTATTTTCATCAGATGCATGTGATTGGACTTGGAGAAGAACTACTTCCTATCCTGTTTCATGAATGATGTAGTAATGAGTAAGAGCAATTAATTTTGTTGTCAAGTTATCTGGTGCAATGTCTTGATGTTCTTTAATTTAATGATGAAGATAAATCGTTGTGTTATTATGTAATGAATGGTTATGGTAGATGAATTATTTTTCCTTCCATTATCTTGTTGCATACATGTTTTCTTTCTGATAGTTAGTTTCTCATAAAGTAATTGGATGCTCACATGGTTAATGTATTAGTATTAGGCCTATGGTATAGGGTAATTGTCTGCATGTTGAGCAACGAGTTATCCAAAGCTTAACCTCTTCCCCAGTAGTTAAAACTTAATCCTGTTATTTTTCAAGTTGGTTTATACTGGCTTGCATCTCTCATATCAGCCCCACCTAAGAGAAAATACAGAAGAGAACAATCCTAACTAAAGGAAGAGCCTTCACAAAGAAACACAAAGCCCATCGATAAATTGGCCGGATTGCAAGATCTAGAGAAAAATTCCATTTTAAACACTGCAGAGTCTAATTAGGCCTCTATGGAGGGTTTGGTTCCTACTTTTGAGTCAAGGTATTTAGGACCCATCAACAGAATTGGCACTAGAAGGAGGGACTAAGAATGAATGGTTGAATATATATTTTATCTATCATTTCAAATAGCCTACAGATTCATAACATCCCACATGCATGGCTAGTTTGTCACAAGACAATCCACACACTTTGAGTATTCCTGAAACAGATAACTCACCCCAGCCCGAGGAAGAACCTTTTCACCCTGAAATACCTTACGCCCTTCCTCATGAGGAAGTGAATTAATTCAGGAGAATCACTAGAGCCTATGCACGATAGATCAATGCATTGTCCTTAGCTCCCATACTCCCTCGAAGAAAACAATAAAGAAGACCAGTGGTTAGCACTTCTGACAAAGTTTTCATACACTCCATAGAAGACTTAATAGATTTTACAATTACCAAAATCCAAGAACCTCTCGATTTGATACCTGAAATGCTAGTCGTCGACGTCTCCGAGCCAAAGGATTTTTCAGAAGAAGAAGAGTTTGACTCATATTCCAAAGATATGGAGGGTAATAATAACCATGAGGAAGAAATGGAAATCTCGCTTCAGAACAATCATCCCTGGTTGGTCAGAGACGTTGTGGCCATCCCTGGATGAGTACATAATCTTCCTCGACATCAGGAGAAACTTCTTCCTAAGTACGACCCTGAAACTTTGGGATTACCGAAAGATCATATAAATAAGTTCATACTTGCCATTAGACTCATGAATGTCCAACATGAAGATGTAGTCTACATAATTTTCCCCTACATGTTTGCAAATTCAGCTTCCACGTGGTATTTTAATTTTCCAGTAGGATCGATAACTAACTGGACTAAGTTCTAGAAAGAATTTCTAGATAAGTTTGCAGAATAGAATACCATGAGATCCCTGGTGGCTGAGTTGCTCCTAACCACCATGAGTCCGAAAGAGAGGGTCAAATATTTCAATCAGAGATTCATGACCATATTAAGCAAATTCCAACCCGTGGTAAAACCAACTCGAGTTGCAAATTAAGGTTTATGCCAACATGCTCCCAACTTCTATTTCTATGTTTGTAAAAAGAGTCGCTAAGAAAACCCTGGAGAAAATTTTTGAGGAGGCCAAGACAATAGAATTCCAGATGAGAGGATGTAAAGAGGGTCAAGTCTCCTTAGTAAAAAAATAAATCCAGCCCACTCCCAGGAGAGGAATCTTTCTGATTAGATCTCCGGGAAAATTAGTTGAACAGACGTCTGACAAACGAAATGGTGATATAGAAGATCTACAATGCACGGTTAAGAAATTATCAAACAAAATCATAGACATGAAGATAAATGCAGGGGAGGGAAACCAAGGCCAAAATACCTATAAAACCTTTCTTTAAAAGAAACCTGCCTTTCAAAGCAATTGAACCTCCCCTCACTAACTTAAATATCGATCTAGGGAATGTTGCTTATAATTCTTTATGTACTTATCATCAGGAAAACCACTCCGAAAGAGACTTTCCTTGATGGGTACATGCCATGAATTTGATGGCCAATCGGTTTCTAGATGAAGTCGCCCTGTCTAAACAACCAAGTAGTTTGGTTATGAATATGGCTAAACAGGAAGAAGTTGACCCACCACGAGATACATCCATGCTAATATGGGATCTCGACCTAAACATGCCTTCCGACGATCTTTTTGAGCCTTGGGAACAACCCGTGGAAGTTTCGGCGATACATACGCGTAGTAAGTCCACCTGGCTCAAAAGATACTGATGCCACCCAAGCTTCGCAAATTAAGTTAAGCCTTGACCACCCAAAAATGTCTTTCACTTTCTCTAAAAATCCTATAATCATTCATACCCAAGAGTTGGCCAAACTAGATTACAAAATGGTTGAAGATTTGAAGGAGCTAAAGGTCAATATTTTAGTTATGGATATATGCAGGATACCTTAGTAGAAATAATTTCTATTACAAGCCTTGAACTCTGCCGAAAACCCAACGATGGGAAACTGCCCAAAAAGGAGTTTGACTCACACAGATCTGGTGGGAAAACCAACTTTGAATACCTATTCGGGAGATAGACAGGAAAAACCTTTTGTTCCCTCGTTCCTCCTAATTTTTGAAATCTTCAATACGAGCATTCACAACTGTCTGGTAGATACTGGAGCATCATCCAATGTCATGCCCTTGTCTGTTTGCAAGAAATTAGATGTCATTCCTCTCAAGAGTGATAAACATGTCATACAACTGGACATGACCTAGGTCAAGGTCATAGGAGATCTCAAAGATGTGATGATCAGAATATCGACACACCCCACATTCATGCAAGTGATCGACATTATTATAGTAGATATCCTAGAGGAATATGGGCTATTACTAAGTCAAGATTGGTTTGAAAAGATAAATGGATACTTCAGTACATAATGCACACACCTTTGGCTACCACTGAAGGGATACAAGAACATGATCAGAATCAACAGGGAGAGATATCTAAAACATACGGTCATTGATTTAGAAACCCCTAATGAGCCCTCATCCACATATTTCCCCATACTGGGAAATTATTCCTGCGAATCTTACTTCGGAAACTTCACCCCCCCTCTTATCCAATGTTCCTCTTACCCAAAACTCTGAATTGATTTTCCAAGAGAAATCATCGATACCGACAAGAGATACCCTCTTCTGCCAAAATTCGATGCCAGAGCTTGTGAAGAAAGAGGTTGGAGAGCAAGGAATTAATAAGGGAAACGAGAATAACAATTCTCGTTCTCAAATTTGGACCTTCTATTTTGATGGATCTAAATATCAAGAAGGGTCTGGAGCAGGGTTCATCCTCATCGATCCTATGGGTAAACATCATTTCTTGTCCTGTAGGGTAGAATTTGAATGTACCAAAAACACTGTCGAATATGAATCTCTGGTGCAAGGATTAAAGAAAGTTATAGATTTGGATGTCAAATAATTGAAATATTTTGGGGACTCTGGAATTATAGTTAGACAAATAAAAAATAATATAGATTGCAATTCTCCTCACCTGAAGAACTATCAGTAGGAGGTGCATAGGTTAATAGAACACTTTGAGGCTTTTAACATCACTATGATCCCTAGAACACAGAATATTCTTCTTGAATCCTTGGCTATAGCTGCTTCCAGGCTGTCACCTTTAGAAGATTATGAATCCTCCCGATTCACTATGGAACTGCTCTACAAACCGTCGGTACCTAATAACATTTCCAATTGGAAATTCTTTGAAGGAGATGAAAAAATAATAAACTTCTTGACTAACCAAGACAATTTCAAAGACCTCGCTATTGACGATGAAGAATTCCAAGAGTTGTCCATAGAAACCGATCCTCGGATGGGACAACCTATGGATAAATCAAAGGGTTGCATGATCCCAAAAGGGATAGCTAATCTAGAAAATATGTTTGATCTGAAAGAGAGATTTAAGGGACCCAAAAACACAAAGACTAGCAGCTCCTGTCCTCTGCATGAAACTATAAATCTTGGGACCCCAGAGAGTGCAAAAAATGTGAATCTAGGCAAGACTATATCTAAGGAAGAGAGTAAAGCTTACCTTAAATTATTCAGACAATACCAGGATGTCTTCATGTGGTCCTATAGGGATTTGAAAACATATGATACCTCCATCATTCAACACACCATCCCTTTAAAACCGCAAGTAAAACCTTTCAAACGGAAGCTCTGAAACTATCACCCATCCCTAGAGCCTCTTATGTATTAGGAATTAAAGAATCTCTTAGATGCTAAGATCATTTTTCAAGTTATGCATTCTTCTTGGGTAGTGAACCTTGTTTCGGTGAGGAAAAAGTCAGGGGAGATCCACTATGTGTAGATTTTAGGAACCTCAACATGGATTCAGAAAAGGACAATTACCCAGTCCCATCGATGGAACAACTCCTGTAGACCATATCTAGCTCGGAGATCTACTCTCTAATAGATGGTTTCTCATGTTATAACCAAGTCCTTGTTTCGGAGGAAGATCATTTAAAATCACTTTCCAAACCAAATGGGGAACCTTCTCTTATAAGCGCATGTCGTTTGGGTTAATTAACACATGAGAAACCTTCCAAAGAGCCATGGACATAAATTTCTGGTGACTAATCAATAAATGTGTGGTAGTGTATTCAGATGAGGTAACAGTGTATTCAAAGAACAGAGAAGATAATATCCAACACTTAACTCAGATTTTCGAGAGGTGTAGGAAATACGGTATATACTTCAACCCTAAGAAAACTATCTTCGGTGTTGAGGAAGGTAAGTTGTTAGGTCACATTATATCTCGGGAAGAGATTCACATGGACCCAGAAATGATTAAATCCATAGCTCAACTTCCCTTACCCCATAACAAGAAAGCTATGCAGTCTTTTTTCAAGAAAATCAATTTTGTGAGGAAGTTCACTCCCGACCTTTTAGAAATAATCAAACCCTTACAAAATATGATTTTCAAAGATTTCGAATTTAAGTGGGATGATGAGCGAAAACACGCCTTCAACAATATGAAAGCTGCCATTTCCCGGGACCTGGTGTTGTCACATCCCAATTTCAATAGAGAATTTTTCCTTTAAACTTTTGCCTCTGATCAATAGAGAATTTTTCATCAGTATTGACTCAGAAGGATGATGGAAACAACAAAGCCCCGATGTCATTTATGAGTACTAATGTTTAAGGGGTTGAGTTCAATTATCCTGCTATAGACAAACATGCCTACGCGGTTTCTAAGGCAATAAAACATTTCAGGTCTTACATCCTCAAGAATCACACTAAAGTAATTGTCCCACACCCTTCAGTCCAATCCTTGTTCACCCAGTAGGAAATGGGGGAAAGAAGGGGGAACTAGATGGTGGTGTTCCAGGAATTTGATCTAGATATAAAACCTGCAAAACTAGTAAAAGGATAAGGTTTGTGCAAGCTTGCAGCATACGCCCAAGATCAAGTAGATGAAGATCTCGGATGGGAGAATGAAATGACACTATGGTGTGGTGATGTAGCATACATATCCCTAGGAAAAGACTCCTGGTACAAATATTTAACTTATCTTCCACATCAAGGGACTTGTCTTGAAAACCTCAATCCTAGAGAAAGGAGAGACCTGAGATTAAAATCTGCACAATATCATCTTATAAATTCGGTGCTCTTCCGGATAAATTATGATTGGGTATTATTAATATGTCTCAAATGAGGAGATGCAAAAAAAGTCCCGAATGAAGTCCATGATGGCCCCGTCAGGGGATATTTTGCAGGAAACACTATCGCTCATAATATTCTGAGAGACAGTTATTATTGGCCCACCTTGTTCAAAGACACTCATACTTACACTAGAAACTATAAGAAATGTCAAATAAGCGTTGGAAAGGATAAAAGAGTGGTGGTCCCACTTCAACCTATTACTATCTCTCGGCCTTTCGAGCAATGGGGGTTGGATATCATAGGAGAGATCACAGCTAGCTCCTTGAAAATGCACAAGTACATTCTTATTGTCGTCGACTATTTCACGAAATGGACAGAGGCCATTCCTCTGACTCATGTAAACGAGAAGGTGGTGATCCAACTCATAGAAAAATAGTTGATGAGGAGGTTCGATGTCTCTTCTGTTCTAGTCTTCAATAACACAACTTATTTTTCTTCAACCCTATTGACAGAGTTTGCTCCAGACAAAGGAATCATAATCAAGTACTCTGCAAATTAATACCCCCATGGAAATGGTGTGGTCGAATCAAATAATAAAAACATTGTAAGGATATTAAAGAATACGTTTACAAATAACCAAAGAAGTTGTCACTAGTACATATGACCAAATTTGCGACGGTTTTTCGTTGATATTGCCACACTTATTCGTCACAATTTCCATGAAAGATGAGATTTTTTTTCATTGGAATAATTTCGTCACAATATCCACGATCCAGGTGTGCATGGAAACATTGACGAAATTAGCTCTCCATGTGTCACCACCTTCAATATTGGTTGACTCTATGCATCGTCGCAATTACGATGAAATTATGTCGTAATAACAACGAAGAAATGTGGCAATTACGACGGAACTTCATCGCAATTAAGGCAAAAAGTTATGCCAAGACAATAACTTACGACGCAACTATTGAATGTGTGACGAAAGCCCATCGCAACTTGCGACGAAAATTCGTGGTAATATCGACGAGTGCAATATCTTAAAACCAAATTTACGACGCACATGTTGTATATGCGACGAAAATTCGTGGCAAATTGCGACGAAGTTGTGTCAATATTACGATGATGACTTTAGGTTTTAAATTTTTTTTTTACATGAAATATGGTATTACCATTTTACATTGTAATATGGTATACCGTATTGTATTCCATATTACAATGTAATATGGTAATGCCATATTACATTGTAATATATAT